>CAUYON010070620.1:0-39089 GCA_963573935.1 Arctocebus calabarensis | reverse complement strand
AGTTTGCATTCCCACCAGCAATGCAGAAGTGTTCCCTTTTCTCCATATCCATGCCAGCATCTCTGGTTTTGGGATTTTGTGATGTGGGCTAATCTTACTGGAGTTAGATGATATCTCAAAGTAGTTTTGATTTGCATTTCTTTGGTGATTAAGATGATGAGCATTTGTTCATGTGTCTGTAGGCCATGCACCTGTCTTCTTCAGAAAAGTTTTTATTCAAGTCCCTTGCCCACACTGAAATGGGATCACTTGTTCTTTTCTTGCTAATATATTTGAGTTCTCTGTGATTCTGGTTATTAAATCTTTGTCAGAGACATAACCTGAAAATCTCTTCATTCTTAGGGCTGTCCCATTTAACATCTTCTGCTATTTGATAGCTGAAGATATTCGATAGCTTCATGTAAGAAGATATTTGCAGGTTATGTCTCTGACAAAGGTTTAATAACCAGAATACACATTACATTTATATACTGTGTTCTTGGCTGTGCAGAAGCTTTTTAGTTTGATCAGATCCCAATAATGTATTTTTGGTGTTGCTTCAATTGCCCAGGGGATCCTCCTCATAAAATTATCTCCCTGGCCGATTTCTTCAAGTATTTTCCCTGTAATTTCTTGTAGTATTTTTATAGTTTCCTGTCTTAAGTTTAAATATTTTATCCAGTGAGAGTCTATCTTGGTTAATGGCGAAAGGTGAGGGTTCAGTTTCAGTCTTCTACAGGTCGCCAGCCAGTTCACCTAGAACCATTTGTTAAGTACGGGAGTCTTTCCCCCACTCAATGTTTTTGATTGGCTTATCGAAGCTCAAATGACAGTAAGTAGTTGGGTTTATCTCTTGATTCTCTATTCTGTTCCATACAGCTACCTTTCTGTTTTTGTGCCAGTACCACGCTGTTTTGATCACTATAGATTTATAGTATAGTCTAAGGTCTGGTAGCATGATTCCTCCCGATTTGTTTTTATTTCTGAGTAATGTCTTGGCTAAATGAGTTTTTTTCTGATTCCATATAAAGTGTATTATTTTTTCGAGGTCTTTAAAGTATGACAGTGGTGCTTTAATAGGGACTACATTAAAATTGTATATTACTTTGGGTAGTATGGACATTTTAACAATGTTGATTTTTCCCAGCAATGAGCATGGTATGTTTTTCCATTTAACATCTTCAGCTATTTCTTTTCTCAGGGTTTCACAGTTCTCTTTATAGAGATATTTCACATCCTTTGTTAGGTAAACTCCCAAATATTTCATCTTCTTTAGCACTAGTGTAAAAGGAATAGAGTCCTTGACTGTTTTTTCAGCTTGACTATTGTTGGTATATATAAAAGCTATAGATTTGTGAGTGTTAATTTTGTATCCTGAGATGCTACTGTATCCCTTGATCACTTCTAAAAGTTTTGTAGTTGAACCCCTGGAGTTTTCCAGATATACAATCATATCATCTGCAAAGAATGAAAGTTTGATCTCCTCTGACCCTATATGCATACCCTTGATCACCTTTTCTTGCCTGATTGCAATGACTAAGACTTCCATTACAATGTTAAAAACCAGTGGAGACAATGGGCAATCTTGCCTGGTTCCTGATCTGAGTGGAAATGATTTCAATTTAATTCCATTCAATATGATATTGGCTGTGGGTTTGCTGTAGATGGCCTCTATCAGTTTAAGTTTTTCCTTGTATACCTATTTTCTTAAGTGTTCTAGTGTTTTGATCATAAAAGGATGATGGATAGTATCAAAAGATTTTTCTGGTCCTTGCTTCAGCAGCACATATACTAAAATTGGAATGATACAGAGAAGATTAGCATGGCCCCTGCACAAGGATGACACGCTAGTTTGTGAAGCATTCCATATTTAGACAAAAAAAATAAAAAAAAAAGATTTTTCTGCATTGATTGAGAAAATCATATGGTCTTTGTTTTTTATTTTGTTTATGTGATGTATTATATTTATAGATTTATATATATTGAACCATCCTTGAGACACTGGGATAAAAACAACTTGGTCATGGTGTATAATTTGTTTGATGTATTGTTGAATTTTGTTCACTAGGATCTTATTGAATATATTTGCATCTATAATTGTTAGTGTTATTGGTCTATAATTTTCTTTTCTTGTTGGGTATTTTCCTGGTTTGGGAATCAGGGTGATAGTTGATTCACAGAATGTGTTGGGAAGTATTCCTCCTTTTTCTATGCTTTGGAAAAGGTTATGCAGTATAGGTAATATTTCTTCTTTAAAGATTTGGTAGAATTCTGATGTGAAGCCATCTGGTCCCAGACTCTTCTTTTTTTGGAGATTTCATATAGTTAATGCTACTTCAGGACTTCATATAGGTTTGTTAAACATTTCTAATTCTTTCTGGGTAAATCTAGGAAGGTGACATGCTTCCACATATTGGTCAATTTCTTTCAGTTTTTCGTATTTTTGAGAATAGATTTGTCTTGTAGTATTCATCACGAATTTTTTGAATTTCTGAGGTGTCTGTTGTTAGTTCACCTTTGTCATTTCTGATTGATGAATTTAGGGATTTTAATTTTCTATTTCTGGTTAGGTTAGCCAAGGGTTTATCCATTTTGTTAAACATTAAAAAAAACCCCAATTTTGGATTCATTGATCTTTTGAATAATTCTTTTGTTTTTGATTTCATTTAATTCAGCTTTAATTTTGGTCATTTCTTTTCTTCTGCTGGGTTTGGGGTTGGAGTGTTCTTCCTTTTCCAATTGCTTGAGATATTCCATTAAGTTGTTGACTTCCTCTCTTTCCAGCCCTCTTAAGAAAGGCTTACAGCACTACAGATGTCCCTCTTAGGACTGCCTTTGCAGTGTTCTGGAGGTTCTGATAATTCGTATCTTCATTATCATTGTGTTCTAAAAATTCGGTAAGTGACAGTTTGATCTCCTCTGACCCTGTTTGCATACCCTGGATCACCTTTTCTTGCCTGATTGTAATGACTGAGACTTCCATTACAATGTTAAAAACCAGTGGAGACAATGGGCAACCTTGTCTGGTTACTTCTTAATCTCATCTTTGACCCAGCTATCTTTCAGCATAAGGTTATTTAGTTTCCATGTCTTTGTATGAGTATGCAGATTTTTGTTATTGGTGAGTTCAATTTTTATTCTGTGATGATCTGAGAAAATACAAGGAACAATTTCTCTCCTTTTAAATTTTTTGAGGTTAGCCTTGTGACCTAAGATGTGATTAATTTCAGAGGATGTTGCATGAGCTGATGAGAAAAATGTGTATTCAATTTTGTTAGGATGAAATTTTCTGTAGATGTCTATTAAATTCAATAGTTGTATGGTGAAGTTTAAGTCCATAATTTATTTGCTTAGTTTCTTCTTGGAGGATCTATCCAACACTGCCAAAGGAGTGTTAAAATCTTCCACTATTATGGTGCTGGAAGATATCAAATTGTTCATGTATATTAAGGTCTTGCTTATAAATTGAGGAACATTTTGATTGGACACATAAATGTTAATAACTGATATCTCATCATGCTGAATTTTTCCTTTAACAAATGTGAAGTGACCATCCTTTTCTTTCCTTACATTTGTTGGTTTAAAGCCCAATGTATCTGAAAATAAAATTGCAACCCCTGCTTTTTTTCTGTTTTCCGCTTGCCTGGTTTATAAATGTCCACCCCTTCACCCTGAATCTATATTTATCCTTTAAGACAAGATGAGATTATTGTATGCAGCAGATATCTGGCCTGAGTTTTTGTATCCAGTCAGCCAACATGTGCCTCTTTAGTGGATAATTTAAGGCATTCATGTTAATTGAGAGTATTGATAAGCCTGGTAGAATTTTGGGTGTCAATTTTTTTGAAAGACCAGTGGACATTTTTAATCCTTTCACCACTGTGGAAGTTGGGTTTTGATCAATAACTTCTGAGTGAGTTTACTTTGGTGGTAGAGCATTGTGGTGGTCACTATGGAGGATGGGTCTGAGAATATCTTGAAGATATTCTGGTTTAGTTATGGCAAATTTCTTCATTTTCAAGTATCATTAATGTATTTGACTTCTCCATCATAAATGAAACTCTGTTTAGCTGGATGCAGGATTCTGGCCTGAAAGTTGTTTTGTTTTAGGAGAATGAAGGTTGATGACCATCCTCTTCTGGCTTGATAAGTTTCAGCAGAAAGACCTGCAGTCATTCTAATATTCTTCCCCTTGTAGGTTATGATTTTCTTAGATCTGGCTGCTTGCAGGATTTTCTCTTTCATATTAACTTTGGTGAAGTTAATTACAGTGTGCCTAGGGATGCTTTATTTGGATTGAGTCCTGCATTCCGAAACTGTCTGATATCTGAATTTCAGTATCTCTTGCCATGTTTGGAAAGTTTTCCTCTAAAATCTCTTGGAGTAGAGCACCTGTGCCTTTCAGATCATTCTCATCACTTCAGGAATTGCAATAGGGGAATGTTTGTTTTTTGGAGTGGTCCCACAACTCTCTTAGGGAATGATCCATTTTGCTATCCATTTCTCTGTGTCTTAGAGCATTTGGGAGTGTTCAAAAGCTTTGTCTTCAATGTCTGAGATCCTTCTTCTGCCTGCTCCATCCTGTTACTGAGGGATTCTACTATATTTCTCAGGTCTTTGAGGGATGAGAATTCTTACCTCAATTTGTGACAATCTTTGGTGATTTTATCTTTGAATTCATTGAATTCTTGAGCCAGCTTTTGAGTTGCTACTTGAACTTTTACTTCCAATTTTACTTCAATTTTATTAATCTTATTTGCTATCCAAATTCTGAACTCAGTTTCTGACATCTCAGCCATTTATGAATCTTCTGTTGCATCTCCTTGGGTCATACCTTGAGTGAGTTAATCGACTCTACTTATTCGTGTTGCCCGAGTTTTTCCACTGATTCCACCCCATGATTATTTTTCACCATTTGTTTAGAGAGGTATAATTCACCTGATAAGGTGGAATTAAATTAAATTAAATTAAAGGAGGGCTCCTGGAGATGTAATTAATCAGCCCTTTACCAGAGCATTGTGACTGGTGACTGTGGTTTTTCCCCTATGACTTTACCAAGGTTCTGTTCAATACTACAGCCCAAGACTCTGGGGACCCGCTTGGTATGATGGGGCTAGGTGGGTCTGTCTTGTATTTAGCTAGACTCTGATCAATCCTAGTAGATCAGCAACTTTGGGTTGAAATCTCAGCTATGGAGGAATACAAGCAATTAAGAAACCCTGCCCCACACTGGCAATAACTAGGAGAGAAGAATCAGACCCTCCATCTACAACACAAACCAGGGTATAACCTTAGAGAGTCCCTGGCTGATGGGCCCTGATCAAGAGTTCTAAACCAATTGTCCTGGTCAGCACAAACACAGATCAAGTGGGAGAGTTCTAAAGGTCTCCAGCAACTGGACAGTAGGGGTCCACTTGCAGCTCAAGTGTGACTCACTCTGGTGATCTGTGGAGTCAGAAAGGCCCACCTAGCAAAGGAATTATTCCAGGAGGGCTGGTGCCTCTTTTCCCACTTTGCATCATCATCACCCCCAGTCACTGGTTTCCCTGCAGCTCTGCAGCCCAGCTCTCTCTAATACTCAAGTAAACCAGGTATTTGCACCTAAGTCAAAGAGGAGACAATGCCTCCCTGACTGGGTTGTTTCATTGTGCAACCTGCAGGTGGAAGGAGTTCAGGCCTGATTCCTTCCAGTGATCATTGGAAACTGGGGAGCATTCCATCTGCATCTGTACCTAGTTGGGGGTTACTGTGGAGGAGTGTGGTTCTCTCCCTCAGAGACCACGCTTCTGCCTTGGTCACACTCCACCTATGGGGGTCAGGTCAGGTCAGGTTCCCTCTGTGTTCCACAGAATTGAGGAGATGTCTCTCCCAAATTTGACCCCAGTGGGAGGGACCGTGGAGCCACCCCCACTGTCAGGGGTGGGGCTGCCATTGTCAGGAGTGGTGCAGTGGTCCGGGGTACTGCTGTGCACAAGTCGCAGGAGCCGGTGGGGAGCTGGAGGGCATTGCCACTGGCTGAGTGGGCCACAGGAGCTGGGTGGGGAGCTGGAGGGTGGTGCCACGTGGGTAGCAAAAGCAGGTGAGGTGCCAGTGGGTGCCACTGCAGTCCCAAGTGGTTGGTGGCACAGGTCCTGTGCTGTGCTGTTTCCAACACCGGGCAAGTCTCTCTCCCATTATGACTCCCCACCTCTATTAAAATTATGGTTTCAGCACAACTTTCCCACAGCCCATGAGATGTCCTACCCTAGCATAAATCTGCCAGACACTCTAGATTCTGCAGTGGGTAGTCTTCCAGACCACAAGGGGGTGAGTAAGGTGGATTGGGAATTCAGGAAGGTAGGGAGAATATTAGTTCAACTTATGGCCCAGGGAAGAGACTGCCTGGGCTTGTAGCAGTATCTCTCTGTGAAGGGAGTCCCGGCCTTCAGTTATTCTCTCTCCTTTGGTGAAACAAAATGTCCTCTATTCACTACTGCCTCAAGCCGCTCTCATGAGGGAGGGGGAGGGGAAGGATTCCTGTCCTCTTTGGGATGGGTTTTGTACCTGAAATTTGTTTCCTTGCAGTCTCAGCTTTCCTCAGCAGGGGTGAATGTGAATCTATTAATCCTCTCTCTCAGCTCAGCTCCCGATCTTCCACTTTATTGGGTTAGTTCTGGCCATTATTTCTCTCTCTGGACGGGAGCCTCTGCTGAAAGCTGGCTTCAGTTGGACATCTTGCCTCTTCTCCCTATTCTTATAATATTTATAGTAACTGTAGTGTTGATATCTTTTTCACTCCTAGTGTTAGTAATTGGTGTCTTCACTCTTTTATTCTCCTAGTCAGTCTGGAAATAGTCTTATCAACTTCACTGATCTCAATGAACCAACTTCTGGTTTTATTAATTTTTCTCTATTGTTTTGTATTCCCTTATTGTATTGATTTTGTCTACTTAATATTTTACTTTTTCTGCATACTTTGTGTGTTATTTCTGTTTTCTTTCGAGTTTCTGAAGTGAACATTGAAGTCATTGATTTGAGACCTTTCTTGTTTTCTAACATAAACATTTAACACTATAAATTTCTTAAGTATTACTTTAGTGACATCCTATGCTTTTATATTGTATTTTTAGTTACATTTATGTCAAAATATTATCTAATTTCCCATTTAATTTCTTCTCTAACCCATGTTGCTACTGAGAAATTTGCCATTAAGTTTGAAAATATTTGAGGATTTTACACATAGCTTTTTTTTTGATGTCAAATTTAATTCTACTGTGGTCAGAGAATATATTTTATATGACTTGTATCCTTTTAAGATTATTGAGAATTCTTTATTGCCGAGGATATTGTGTGTTTAGATGTTTATCCTAGTGTACTTGGAAAGAATGTGTATCAAGATATGGTTGGATGTCATGTCAATTAGGTCAAGTTGCTTGATAATGCTATTTAAGTATACTGTATATTTGCTCATTACCTATTTGTTTTATCAGTCTCTTAGACAAGGGAATTGAAATCTTTAACTATAATTATGAGGGCTTCTATTTCTCCTTGTAGCTGTCAATTTTTGCTTCATGTATTTTGAAACTATATTTTTAGGTATATAATTGTTGAGGATCATTTTATATCTCAGTTAATTGATTATTTTACCACTGTAAGTTTATCTTTTTTCTCTCTATAAGAGATATATTTTATCAATATACTTTGCTAAGTATATTGTATTTTATCAATATACTTTGCTATGGAATCTTCTCTGTATGATACTAAAATAACTACTCAATGTTTGTTTTGCTGTTTTTTTTTCCTTTACTTTTAACCTATTTGTTTCTCTATATTTAAAGTGTGTTTATTGTAGTGTGATATTTGACTTTGTAATCCAGTCTGATAAGTTCTATGTTTAACTTGGTTTATTTGAACAATTTATATTTATTGCAATTGGTTATATAGTTAAGTTTGCCCATCATCTAGCTATTTGAATTTTATTTATCTCATCTGTTTTTTTCATTTTTTGTTTATTTTTATTATTTAAACATGGCTTATGATTCCATTTTATTTTCTTTGTTGATGTTGATATTAACAATAACTCATTGTTTTATTATTATAATAATTGTTTTATGGTTTACTTTATACACTTGTAACTCAATGGAGTCTACTTTCACATACCTACCTTCATATTATCTATCAAAATGATATAATAAATAAACAAAGTAGTATAATATTATGATAGTATGTAATAATATGTGATAAAAAGAAATACTAGTTTTTAATAATATTGTTTGATAACAGCAAATTTAATAGATTAATAATAAGATCCCCTCTCTACTAAAAACATAGAAAAACTAGCCAGGTATAGTGGCACATACCTGTAGTCCCAGCTATGTGGGAGGCCTAGGCAATAGGATTGTAAGCATAAGAGTTTGAGGTTGCTGTGAGGTATGATGATGCCACTGCACTCTACCAGGGTGACAGTAAGACTCTGTTTCAAAAACAAACAAACAAAAATTATATATATATATATTTAACTTCTAATAGTCTATCTTTTCTTTTTTTTTTTTTTTTTGAGACAGAGTCTCACTTTGTCATGCTTGGTAGAGTGCCGTGTTGTCATAGTTCACAGCAACCTCAAACTCCTGGGTTCAGATGATCCTCTTGCCTCAGCCTCCCATGTAGCTGGGACTAAAAGAACCTGCCACATGCACTCAGCTATTTTTAGAGATGGCGTCTCACTCTTGCTCAGGCTGTTTTCAAATAGAACGAGGCCAGAGCTCAAGCAGTCTACCCACTTCATTTTGCCAGAGTGCTAGGATTTATAGGTATGAGCCACTGGGCCTGGCCATAATAGTCTACTTTAAATATTACATACTTCAAGTATAATATATAATATAAAAATTTATAGTAATATATTTCCATTTCTTTCATTTCTGACTTTAGGCTATAATTAATACACTTTCTTTATATATGTGTTATAAATCCCAAATAAATTGTTATTATTTTTGTTTATGTAGAAATTAACTTTAAAGAGATTTAAGTAAAAAAAAAAGTTTATCATTTTACCTATGCAGTTAGCAGTTCTATTGGACATAATTTATTTTTTTTAGATTCATATCTTCATTTGTTATCATATCTTCATCTGGTGTCATTTATTTTCCTTTTGGGTAAAGGAGTGGATACTTCTTGTAGTGTGGATCTTCCCGTGATACATTCTTTAAATTAGTTTTAATTTTCTCTTCTTTTGAATATTTTTGAAGCATATAGAATAGTATATTGATGGTTTGGGGTTTTTTTTTCACTACTTTAAAGATATTTCACTGTCTTTTTCCTTCCATTGTTCCTAATGAGAAATCAGCCACTGTCCTTATATTTGCTCTTTTATTCATAATGTTTTTTCTAAAAATATATGTGTGTATGTATAATACACATATACACACAGAATTTGAACAATGTGATTATGGTGAACCTGGGTGTAGTTCCTCCCCCCCCTTTTTTTTTTCGTGTTTCTTATTCTTGGAGTTTATTGAGTTTCTTACATCTATATGTTTAAATTTTTAAATGAATTTGTAAACTTTTCACCCACTATCATTTCAAACATTTTTTCTCTTTCTCCTTTTCTTCAGAGACTCAAATTAAATGAATTAAATGCATAGTCATTCGCTTAAAGTCTCACAACTCACAAAAGCTCTTTTCTGTGTTTGCTTTCTCTGTGTTTCATTTTGAATAGTTTTTATTACTGTGTCTTCAATTTCAGCAAAGTTTTTCCCACTCTATTCAATCACCTATTATTCCCAATTTTGGAATATTAATATACTTTATATATTTTCCTTAAATATTTGAATATGTTTAATATATTTTTATATATTAAATATTTTATCTTTAAACATATAAAATATTTACTATACTTGTATTTAATATTTAATATATTTTTCTCCTCAGTTACACTACTTTTCACCTCTAAAGTTTGTTTTGATTCTTTTTCTATCTTCCATATCACTACTTAATGATTTTAAAGGCATAAAATAGAATTATAATAAGTATATGTATGTCCTTGATTTGGAAATTCTAACATTTGTGTCAGTTCTGGCTCAGTTCTCTTGATCTTCCTGCTTCTTTGTATGTATGGCAATCTTGGTTTAGATGACATCGTGAATATTATTTTTTTTCTGTTCTTATAAATATTCTTGATCTTTATTTTGGGATGAAGTTAAGTTCTAGGAAATAGTTTTTTTCATTTCAGGTTTTAATTCTGTAACTCCTTAGGTGTGTCAGGAGCAATGCTCCATCTACTAAATATAATTTTTCACCACTAAGGCAATATCTTCCTGAGTAGCTTACCCAATGAGCCATAAATTATGAGTTTTCCCATTAAAGCTGTAGGAATAGACACTTTCACCACACCTGTGTGAGCACTGGGTTCTCTCCTACTATTCGTTCAGATATTTTTTCTTTTCTTGGAGGTAATTTTTTACATGCAAGTGCTGATTATTGCTTTTTAGCTGTTATAAACATTTAAAGCAGTCTCTCTCTATGAATGCTAAGTCTAGCTGCTTTGTTCTTCCTGGACTCTCAGCTCTACCTTGTCAATCTGGGGAGGCCATGAAGGTTTGTCTGGGTTTCTTTCTGTGTCCCAGCCTGATAACTCTCTCAGACAGTAGGCTGAGTATTCGCAGTGTTCAACTAGTTTGTCCCCATCTCTCAGGGAGGACTGTTCTTCATTGTCTGATGCCCAGTGTTTTAAAAACAGATGTTTTATATATTTTGTCTTCTTTTGGTAAGAAGCAGCAAGGTCTGGATGTGGTGGGTCATTCCTATAATCCTAGCCCTCTGGAAGGCTGAAGCAGGAGGATCCCTGGGCTCAGGAGTTCAAGACCAGCTTGAGGAATATTGAAACCCTGAGACTAAAGATGGAAAAATTACCCAGGTACCTGTAGTCACAGCTACTCAGGAGGCTGAGACAGGAGAAACACTTGAAGCTGGGAGTTTGAGGTTGCTGTGAGAGAGGCTGAACATATTGTACTTTAGCCTGGGTGACAGAGTGAGACTGTCTCAGAAAAAAAAAAAAAAAGAAGTGGACGTGTAAATCAGACCTGGTAGTCCTTACTTCCTGTTGGGGAGAAATGAAAGTCATACTTGATATTCTTAATAACATTCTTAGTTAACAAGAAAGTGTTGTTATGTGTTTTCTGTGTATTGATAAGTTTAGAGATTCCTATTAGCAAGTCACTGATCTCTCTTAAAGCTCTGGAAGGTAGATAGTAGCTCTCTCTAACACACGTCAACTGTATGACAAATTATTTCATCTCTATGACTTTGGTTATTTAAACTTCAAAATGTTGCTTCTGATAATAATGATGATGATGATAGTAATTTCCCCAAGATTGTTGAGAAAATTAAAGGAGATAGTAAAGGTAGAGCACTTAGCTCATGGCTCTATGTATAGAAAACTCTCAATATAAGGAAATCAAGGCATGTTGAAGTTAAGTAACTTGCTAGAGGTCACACAGTCACTAAATGCCACAGCTTGGGTGGGACCCCAGCAGTAGCTAGCCCTGGCAAATACAGCTTCCTGGAGGAGGAGAGGTCACCTGACTGGCCACAGTGGCCTCCCAGGAAAATGAAGGTGTAGCTTAGCCATAGTGGAGGCAGCAGGGGAGTCAGTTGGAGAGGTAAGCTCCCACATGTGTCCTCCAGGACACTGCTGCCCAGTAACCTTGGTAAGGTGTGTGATGTCTCAAAATGAAGCTTTACAGCATCCACTGGCAGAATAAGGCCCTAACAAATCCTGTAGTAAGGACAACTTCTTAACACATTCCCCAGAACTGGCCAGTCTTAAAGCACGCCTTAGATGTAAGACAAAATCCATTTATAAGCTAGAGTTTGATGACTTACTGGTGCTTGGCTCTGAAGTGAAGAGGTTTCTGAGAATTATGGTAAAAATTAGAAAAAATACCTATGAAGCCCCCAAACTGTCCTGGGTACACAGTAGTTGCCCTATAAATTAAGGACTTCTTTTATGCGTAGTGGAATGTCTGCTAGCTTAAGACCTTTAATGCCATATAGAGTTCAATCCACAGCTTATCACTTATGATTTCACTTAATCACTCTGTGCCTCAGTGTCCTCAAAAGCAAAATGAGTATAATAAAATCTCTCTCATTAGAATGTATCATTTATAAATTTATTACGAAATTCTGGGGTAAAAGTAAGCCCTGTAATAGGAAAGCTGATTCCTATTAATTCCTCTTCTCTTCTACTTCCTGTACTCAGAGGTGTGGTCTGCACAGACCTCTTTGTCCTTTAGAAGCTCATCGTCAACATGGCAAACTGCACTTGAACTACTTCCTTGGTGCATACTGATGTGCAAGCCACCTCCTGGTTCATCTGGGACATGTTCAACCATGGCCTGTGTGTCTCAGATGTATTTGGGGCCTCATTGCGTTTAGCAAGTTAATTGTTCATTAAGAGGAAGGGACATTCACAGAGCTGACCGACATCCTGATAAAATACCCAGTGACTTTCGGTGTTTGATTTATGAGCACAGGCTCAGCTACTCACAGGCCATGTCAGCACAGGCTGTGCCAGGGGCACACAATTATCTCTGGGCCTTGATGGATGACAGGGGAACCTGTACTCTAAAGGCAACAAAGCCACCCTGTGGGGAGGACAGTCACTGGGTGCACTGGAAAAGCCAATCAGACTCCTCGTGGGAGGACAATGGATGGAATTAAAAGTTAGAATTTTAATTATCATACAAATTAGAAGGGAATTAATCAGCTCATATTTTGTGACTAGCCGTGGTATGGAGCACTGCTGGCTAAATTTTATGGCAAATCTTTGATTAATTGAGACACAGCATGAAGGTATAAAATCCAGACTTCAGCAGCTTGTTAATCACTCCCTCTCTCCCAAGCTTGGAACCTGGCATAGGCGAGGGGGGCACTGCGGAGGACACGTGCCCCCATGTGAGGGTGCAGGCCGGTAACTGACTCCATGCAAGACGGTTGTTGGCCTTCTCACATTGTCTCAACGTGGACAAGAACATTCTGCTCCCAGCCCCTCTTTCTTCATTAGGGACCTTTGACTTTTGGTCTCTGCCCACCGTCATCTGGGTCAGAAGCACATTGTCACCTGACTCTGGCCAATCATCCCAGCACCCTCGAATCATGGCAGCAGCAATCGGCAGAACTCCTCGCCCACATGCCCATCCTCCTACGCTTTCCCAGGCCAGGGACCAAATCAGAACTCAGCAGCTGAAGGACAGTTTTCACAAAGTCAGCCCCAGTGAACTATGGTCTCAGCCCAGCAGCCTGGGGCACTCAAGGCATAGCAAAGGGCTTCAGAGACAGAAACAGAAAGCTGACCAGAGCTGTGAGGGGGCCACAAGAGACTTGTTGCCATAGTTTTGCAAACACACAGAGGAGGTCCAAGTTTGCAGACTGCTACGGGAGGTGGGGGCTTGTGGAGTATGTGGGAGGGAGGGCAGCGTGTGTGTCTCCCAGGTCTGTCTCAGACTGGGGGCATCCACTAACATGGCAATTAATAGACAGGTCAAGGGTAATGCAACTTCCCCTGTGCCGCTGACCAACCCTGTGCCCCAACTTAACTCCTAACCTGTCCCCCTCATAGTCCTCCCGATCCCATCAGAAGGTAATCCAGTCCTTCCAGTTGGTGAAGAAAATCTGGAGTCAGCTGATCTCTCAGCTGATCCTGTAGATAGTGTTATAAAAATGTCTGAAATAGCCACCTGCTTCTCACCACTTCTGTTCCCACCAAGCTGTTCCACCCACTGCGCCTTTCACCCCTGCGGTACCTTCCTCCTGGGCCCACTGCTTCCATTCCTGCCCACTCAAGTATATTCTCAACAAATCAGAATGAGTTTGTTGAAATGTAAATCAAGTCATGTCCCTGCTCTGGTCAGGCCTCTGATGACTGTGTTTTCCTTACAGTGAAAGTTGAGTTGACACCTTTATGGTGACGTGTAAGATCATGTGACCTGGCCTTTGTGGCTTCCTAGTGTCATTTCCCACTGCTGACCCCTTTTCACTCAACCCAGCCTCATGACATTTGACTGTGCTTTTCCCTTGGCCAAGGCACACTTCCTTCTGGGAGCTGCGTGGCCAGGTGCCTCGGCTTACTTCAGTCTTGACTCACATGCTCCCTGGAGTGTTCAACTTTATTATATTTGGTCAGACATTATTCTAGATGTTTCTGTGAAGGCTCTTTTTAGGTGTGATTAACATTTAAATCAGTAGACTTAGATTAAAGCAGATCTCCCACCATGATGTGGGTGGGCCTTGTCCAATCAGTTGAGGGCTTTGCAAGAATAAAGACCAACCTCCCCCAAGAAAGAAGGAGATTGCTTGGCTTTGAGACCCAAACTGCAACATCAACTCTGCCCTGGATCAGGGATGCTTTGTTTAGCCACTCATCTAAAACAGGTGCTGTTTCTTCTTCACCATAGCCCATGCTACCTGGTGTTCTTGATAATGATTGACATCTGGTTTGTGGTCTGGGGACAGGACACACCAGTTTGTAGTGTTTACTGATTTCCACCATGTCAGTAGTGATGGCCAATTTTAAGACTACCAAAGTGATGACAGCTGCCTTATGAATTCTGGAAACTAGAAAATTGTCTTTTACAAGTTATATCATGCCTATTACAGTCCCTCTCTGTTCCGTTTTTTTTCCCATGGTTTTAATTCTTGACATATTATATATTTCAGTTCTGTCTATTAACTGTCTCTGTCATTTGAATAAAATCCTCACATGGGCAGTACTCATCTGACTACTTTGTTCACTGCTAGTACAGTGCCCACGCAGCGCCTCTTACAAGTAGGTGCTTAACACAATTTTGAGAGTGTTAAGGCAGAAGCAGCAACTACTGCTCATCAGCCACGGATAAGCTAGGGGCTACAGAGAATAAAACAGGGCCCTTGATCTTGATTCTATCCAGTGGTGAGGACACTAGTGCTTACATGGGCACTAGTGACTGTGCAAGGGCTGCTCTTGGTAGAGGTGAGAATATAGGAGAACCATTGAAGCCAGATTTAAGTATTGAAGTTAATTGATTCTTATGTGAATATGGGTAAAATTCCATAGTTGATCAAGACTCCTTGGCACACTCAACTTCTAACACCCTTCCCTTTCATCACATCCCAGAAGCCCTCCTGGCTTGTGGGTGCCTCTCAGTCCTCACAAGGCACGAGAGCTCGACGGAAGCACCAGCTTAGGGACCAGGCCAGGGGGTCCAGTTTCCCCCACCAGCCACCTCTGAGCCCAGAGTAATGAAAACACCCGAATGATGCAGGGTGAGGCAGAGGGAGGGCAGATCCCTGAGGTCATGCAGTGTGTGAGCCAGTGTGTGCTGAGGCCAGAGCGTCTCAGGACTGTCTGTTTTTCCACATTTTCTCTTGCTTTCACTGCTCTGTTCCTCCCAAGATAGTTTTCCCCCTATACTTCCCTGGAGTTACTGGGAGCAGGGCATTGGGAGGAGTCGTTCTGCAATTATCAGGAGGAAAAGCCGGTACATTGACACTGTCACCTTTGAGACCGCTCAGCATGGGGCTCCTGTGCTGCTGAACTGAGCCTGGGTCTTGACAAGTTCCCACAACACTTGGGAACTCCAGGAGTTGGCTTACTTCCTTGGTTAAAGCCTTTAATTTAAAGAATGGCCCTGGAATTTCCCCGCCTCCAACTCATAAATGCTTTTCCATATCGTGTTTCCCCCATATTGATCTGGCATTTTAAATAGATTTTAGCAAGGGCTTCAAAGTCAGAGAGGGCCCAGAGCACAGAGACGGAATGGCCTAGCTGTTGCAATAAAAATTTCCTTAGAAGATTTAGGGATGTTTCAGTTAAAAATATTACATACAAGGTGACCATGAAGTTTGTGTTCAATTTTAAACTGCACATGATTTTAAATTGCACACGAACTTTATGGCCACCCTGTATAAATAAAAATACCAAAGAGATAACATCTTCACCTACATTAGAAAATGTTTTCAAAAAATCCATTCTACTGTGATGAGATGGGCACTCTAACTTATTAGTGTGGAGTGGAACATACTCCAAAAGAATTTGGCAACAAGAATACAACCTAAAAGAGAATCATTCTTTTCGGCTGGTGTCTGCACCGTTTGTGCATAATTTAACTTTGAGAAAATTATGCTTTTTTTTTTTTTAAATGGTGGGTGGGTGGTGGAGGCCGGAGCTCATCCACCATATAGCATATAGCTAAGGGATATGCTTGAAATCACAGCAGAGAGCCCCATAGCCAGAAGGCAGCATAGCAGGTCTGCTGGGGGTGCAGGGGCTTGTGGGTCCCAGTATCTTGGCCAGTCACCAGAACCCTCCTACTTTCCTTTCTTAGCGCAGGGCCCTTCTTTCAAGGCTCTTTGCTCAAAACCCTCCAAGATTTCTGCTATGCTGTGATGTGTCCCTTTGTCTCTCCCTCCTTCCCTCTTTTCCTCCATTTCTTCTTTTTTTCTATTCCTTCAGCCCCATCTCTCTTTCTTCCTTTTAAAAAATAATTTCATTTTTTTTTTTAGAGTCAGAGTTTCCCTTTATCGCCCTTGGTAGAGGGCTGTGGCATCACAGCTCACAGGAACCTCCAACTCCTCAGCGTAGGTGATTCTCTCACCTCAGTCTCCTGGGTAGCTGGGACTACAGGCGCCCACCACAACACCCGGCTGTTTTTTGTTGCAGTTTGGCCAGGGCTGGGTTCAAACCTGCCACCCTCGGTATATGGGGCCAGCGCCCTATCCACTGGTGCTGCCCATTAAAAAATAATTTATTGAGGTGAAATTTGCATGACATAAAGTTAACCATATCAAAGTGAACAATTCAGTGGTATTTAGTTCATTCACCATGTTATGCCACCACTGTGTCTAGTTCGAAATTACTTCCATTACACCAAGGTAAAATCCCTTTCCCATTGCTCTGTATCCCCACACAAGTCCTGAGAAAATTACCTTAACTGAAATCTAAAATGCAGATAAGAATATTATGCACAAAGATTCGTTAAGTCAATAAATATTTCTGGAGACCTTATTACGTACCAGGTTTTTTTCTAAGTGCTAGGACTTTAGCAATGCATTAAGAACAGAAATCCTGCATGGATGCAAGTATTCCACAGGTGAGGATGGGGGCCAGCCAACAAACAGGCCAGGAATTCATGAGATTATGTGTTCTTAAAAATGCCTTAAATAAAGTAAGTCCATTTTTGGCCAAAAGGAAGAAAATTTCATTTTGTAGCTTATTTTTCACAGTGGTTACAAACACATACGTTGGACAAAGCTCTAAGGACTCCGAAAAATAAATAATAGACAGACTAGGGAGAAGAGTCAAAGTTTCCAACATGCGGAAACTGATATGCTGCTGGGAGCTTCCTGAGGTTTCCCCCTTTTTAAAACTCTGCGCTTTGGGCTGAGGACAGGTGACAGGGGAAACTTCTGCGGAAGCAGGAGCAGTCGGCAAGGCTTTTGAGAGAAGCCCGACTCACAGGGCTTTCTCCTGGTCCTACCCCAAGGCCAGTCTCAATCACAAAACACTAGCATGGAGTGGCCTGGGCCCCAAGTGCCCCTGACGAAAGAGCGACCGAGAAAAGGAGGTTTCACAAAGAGCATGTGGGGTATCTTAGATACGTGTCTCTCTTGCTTTCTCTCCACTCTGTCCTGAGGGCAGACACAGTGCCCTAAATTGCCACAAGTTAGAGGTCAGAGAGAGCCCTGCCTTTATGACCAGAGGAATCAGGACAAGGATGCCCTGGGGTTCGACACTATGGGGGTTCACTGAGAGAGAGGGTTACAGGAGGGTTCTCTTATCCATCCATGAACTACCCAGCCCTGAAGCTGTGCAGAATGCACCCAGGTAATCCGAGCAAGGGCTTTGAGAGTTAGAGCACCAATAAAAGGCACTTCCAGGGGCAGACCCCAAACAGCCCCACACAGCTGTGACTCCGAACTGCCCTGGAACTGCCACGACCGAGGTAAGACAGGACTTGTGGTCTAAACCCAAGCGGGCTGATTGCTTACTAAAACAAACAGAAAGTCAACATTCTTTAGAGAATTTGAACACGACCCAAGTCGCACAATGTAATCTTTAAAATTTTCAGGAAATGTGAGCAATTCTCAAGGGAAAGTGTGACGAACAGGGGGCAGTATCTGACGTGCCTCCTGTGCTGGAATTGTCAGGCAGACTCTAATGCAGATATTATAGCAGCGATCCATGAGGCAAGGGAGAATATTTTTGAAACAGGCGGAAGTATAGGAATTTTCAGTGGAAAAATAGAAATTATAAGAACAGAACCAAATGTGAATTTTAAGACTGCTAAATGCAATATCTGAAATTAAAAAAGAAATACTGGGTTGATTCAACTGATGGAATGCGTATTTTTAAACCTACAAAGAGAAATACAGTCTGCCTTATTTACCCAGATTTCCCCTATTTCTGTTCTCCTTCTTTCCTGAAGTTGTGAATTTCCCCCAGTGTGACTTCCTTTTTCCTGAAGAACTTCCTTGAGCATTCGTCTTAGAGCAGATCCTCTGGTGATAAATTCTCAGTGGTAGTTCATCTAAACATATTATTTTGCCTTCGTTCCTGAAGGATAATTTCACTGAATACAGAACTCTAGATTAGTAGTTTTAAGCTTTCAGTCCTTTGAAAATTCTGTCCCAGTGCTTCCATGGTTTCTGCTAAGAAATTTGAATGCATAAAAATTCAGTTTTTAGCAATTTGATTACAAGAGATAGGGAGAAAAGATCCAAAGATAGAGAAGAAAGAAGATAGAGAGAAAAGACCCAATCTGAAGAATGGAGAGTAAAGAAATCAAAAATAAAATGAACAGAGCTCCAGGAACCTAATAGACAGTATAGACAGGTCAAAAGTATGTGTCACTGGAATCTCTTAAAAAGTTGAGGAAGAACGCAGTGTTAAAGACATGGTGATATAATGGCCGAAAACTTCCTAAATTTAGCGAAAACATCAGTTGATAAGCTCAAGAATGTCATCCAAACCTAAACAGACTAAATGCAAAGAATACTATTCTTGTAGAAGAGAGTGAAGCAGGACCACAGACTACATGCAAAGAATACAATTCCCAAAAAAGAGACCAAAGCTGGACCTCCACCACATCTCACACTCAGTAATTAACTCAAAATGCTTCACAGACCTGCACGGAAGAGTCAAACTGTGAGTCCTCTTTACAATCTTGATTAGCAGAGGTTTCTTGAACAGAACAAAAAAGTATGATAAAAAAATAGAAAAACTTGATGTCATCAAAATAAAGAACAATTATGGTCAAAAAACACCATCAATAAAGAGAAAAGAAACACAGAATGACAAGAAAATATTTCCAAACTATATGTCTGATAGGGGACTTATGTCTGGAATATATAAAAACAATTATAGTTCAATAATAAAAGACAGATACATTTATATTCTAATTTTGAAAGATGGACAAAGGATCTGAGTAGAAAATTCTATGTAGAAGATGCACAAATGGCCAACAAGCACATAAAAAGATGCTTAATATCATTAGTCATTAGAGAAATGTACATCAAAAGGAAAATGAGATACCACTTCACACCCACTAGGATGGCTGTAATCAAAAGGACAAAGAATTAACAGGTGTTGAGGACGATATAGAGAAATTGAAACATTCATGCGCTGCTGGTGGGAGTGTAAAATGGGACAGCTGCTTTGGAAAACAGCCTTTCAATTCCACAAACAGAGTTAGCATATAATCCAGCATTATCACTCTAAGATATATACCCAAGGGAGATAAAAACATATGTCCACAGACACACACACTCACTAATTTGTATACAAATGTTCTTAGCAGTATTACTCATAGTAGTCAAAAAGTAAATTGATTCAAATTTCTGTGATTTGATGAATGAATAGATAAAATATAGCACATCCATATAATGGAATATTATTTCAAATATTAAAAAAATGAAGTCCTGACACATGCTGCAACATGAAGGAAACTTGAAAATATTACACTAAATGAACAAAGCCAGGGACAGAGAGCCGTGACTGTATGATACAAAATTCGACATAATTTTTACAAAACATTCTCTGCATGTTGGCCACCACGTTGTAAAACTTTGTAATGAATATTTTCTGAATAAAGGTACATTTAATTACAATTTTCCATTATCTCTGTTCATGAAGTCTGATAATTCAGTTAAAAGTGCTCCATATCTCATTGCTAAATATCCACTATGGTCACGTTTGAAGTACTCCCTTTGGGAAGCTAGGTCTGGGGCCTAGGCCACCTTTCAAAGCAATTTTGGAACTCTTCTTCTGGAACGGACACCACAACTGTCATCATATTAACTTTGATGTCCTGCATGTCATCAAAATTTCTTCCTTTCAAGATTTCCTTTTTCTTCTTTTCAAGAAGAAAGTCATTGGGGGCGAGATCAGGTAGTGGGGAGAAGTGTTGCATTACAGTGATTTATTTACTGGCTAAACACTCCTCACAGGCAGTGCCGAGTGAGCTAGTGTATTGCCGTGAGTTGTTTTGGTCTAACTTTTTCATGCAGCCTTCTCACCACTCCCGAATAGTAAAGAGTGATAGTAGATGTGGTTAACTGTTTGCCTAACTGTAAAAATTCATAATGAACAATACCTCTAATGTCAAAAAAGTTAGTAACATCATTTTGACTCTTGATTTGATCCAATGGAACTTTTTGGTTGTGGAGAATGAGTTGGCTTCCACTGTGCACTTTAACGCTTTATTTCAGGGTTGTAATGGTACACTCATGTTTCATCACCAGTGATAACGTGGCCCAAAACATCATCTTGCTTCTCCAAAAAGTCTCAGCAAACTTCACGACACTCCTTTGCTTTCGTTCATCTGTGAGCAGGACAATTTTTGCACTCAGTTAAGATTTTCCTGTTTCTCTATCAGTATTTGCTTGGTCTGCTATTCTTCTCACAATCAGTAGATGATTTTGACTCACAATTCAAGGAATTTTTGCAACATTTTCATCAGTTCTGCTCATTACTGGCCACTCTGACCTCTCTTCATCAGTGATGCTTTCTCTTCCCTCAGAAAAAATGTTTAAGTCATTTGCACACTGCCATTTTCTTCTTGGCCCTATCCCCATAAATGGGGACTAACATGTCTCTGATTTCACATCTGCTTTTGCCAAGTTTAACATGGAATTTAATATTTGTTCATTGCTCCAATTCAAGCGGTGGCATTATTCCAACAGCACATCAAAGACACAATAACAGTAATGAACCCCACTCAGCAAGACACAACCGTACTCAACACGAACACAGCTGTGAGATGCTGATATACTAAGGTTATGAAACCTCACTGAGCTGTTTGTACAGTGCTGCCAGCATAAGTGAACAGTGGCAAACTCACAAACTTGATTGTCAGACTTTGCACGACAACTTTAGGGGAGAATTTGGGACACCCTGTATTTCTACATCATTTTAGAATGACCCTGGTCTCAGCTCACTTATTTCTTGACCCATCAATGGGCTGAGCTTTCTGGTTTACCAACACTGGCATGGGCTAGAGCTGCCCATGAGCAGAGGCTGTGAGAAAAGCTGGCTGGGCTCTGTGCGGGGTGCTGCAACCCCCAGCAAACCTTGGCTTCCCCAATGGGGAACTGAAAAGCAGATAACTTGACCACCATAGGCTTAGTCCAAGGTGGAGAGAAAAACATAAACAAGTAAGAGTAAGTGAGTAAGAAAATCTCCCACCGGGAATCCCCAGCCCACAGCTCTGTGTGGTTAGACCTAGATTAGATCTACGGCTTTACAAACCTCAAGCTAAAAGTGTAATTTAAGGCAGACCCCAGGACACTGTCAGAATCAAGCTGAAATCATCTCTGGAGGCATGCACTTTAAACATCAGCCTCAAGGAATTCTCAAAGGGGAAGATTTAAGGAATCTGATCTCATAATTTTAAAATATCATTAAACAAACAAGGAAACTGCCCTCCACACATGAGAATCAGTAGAAACAAAAACCAGTAGAATTAGATGTAGCAAATTCTTCTGGTGTTGGATTTATCATAAAAAAAAATGTAAGATGAAGATATTCAAATGTTTAGAAACAAAATAGGGGACTGAACACATGAGTGGAAATAAGAGGCAATCAGAATTGACCAGTCAGACTTACGAAAGCAGCAAAATGAAAAAGATAATAATTGAATTTAAAAATTACAATCTGTGCCCCATTCCTCTGAGGGTGGGCATAGTGCCTGGCTTCCAAAGAGGACAGTAGGAGAGAGAAAACGAGCACCAATGAGGTGGAACAATCTGGCAGACGCCACCTTACCCGAATTGTGAGGGCTGATGTCCCCAGAGATGTCAGGGGGACGTGAGGTGACCCTGCATAGACATGATGAGAAGGGCACTTTGCCTTTGTGGTTTTATTTCTTGAAACAATAACTCTATGAAATCACACGCACACACAAAAATCAGACAAAATCAAGTTGGGGGACATGCTATAGGTTACCTGGTCAGGAGGTCCAATGGTATAAATCATAAGGAGAAGGAGAGGGACTTCTAGGGGACACTGGGAGCTTTGACAACTAAGTGCAGGGCCATACCCTGGGTTGGACTCTGGGTGGAAAGAGGGCACTTATGGACACACTAGTGAAATCCTAATGACAAGTGGAGTTTAGTGAATAGGATCATGCCAATGGCAATTTCTTTGTTTTGACAAGTGCGCTATGGTCACGTAAACGGTAACGATGAGAGAAACTGGGTAAATGGTATATGAGAACTCTGTGTATTATTTTTGAATTTGCTTTTTGGTAAATCTACACTTATTCCAAAACAAAAAAAGTTTATTAACAATAACAATGATGACCCAGGAATGTGAGAAAAGGTCCTAGAAACCCCATGGGCCAGCCCGGGTGTGGAAGACAAAGGAGCAAGGAGAGAAGGCAGCAGGGGCTGCAGAGGAGCTGCACGGGGTTTACAGGGTTACACAGGGACATCAGGCTCCAGAAGGAGGAGCCGTAGTGTGGCGAAAACCACTGGAGACACCCAGAACGAGGACAGAGAGGTGGCATCCCTCACCTTGGGCTTGCAGGTCCCTGGAGTCCTGACAGGAGCAGTGGGGAGAAGACCTCTGTGGGGAAAAGGGGCTGAAGTCAGCCAGGGTGGACCAGCTGGCATGGTGGGAGACCTGCTGTGTCCTGTGCCAGGGAGGAGATCACAGGACATCGGGAAGGACTTCTTTTTTTAAAGGCAGTTTAATGAGTCTGAGGGCTCAGGATTTTTCCCCAACTTAGCAAACTTTTGTTTCTCCAGCTGGTGTGGTTGAGCCAGTGTACACAAACCTGGGATTCTGCCGGCCATGTCATCCTATGGCCATCAGGACTTGCAGGCCACGCCGGCCTGGTGGCAGCAGAGCTCCTTCTCTGGCAGCTTGTGCAGCCTGTGAGGTGCAGCTGCCCAGCTTCCATTGCTTCCTGCTCCACACTATGGTGGGAGACTAGTCAGCCTCGTAGGGACAGAGCTGGGGAAGGACCTGGGCCCACAGTGCTCCTATAAAGTAAAACCCTGATATCCTGACTTTGGAACATGATCTCTTGAAGGAAGAGGTTTGCCTTCTCGGGAGCAGCATTTAGCTCCTTACTGAGACTTCTACAGCTGTCTGTGCTGATATTCGATAGCCCTAGTGCCAGGCAGTGTCCTTACAGCCTCCTCACTCAGATAGCCATCACAGCATTTCCATTACTATCCCATTTTACAGATGAATAAACTTAAGCCTGAACAGTTTAGGAACTTTCCAGAGTCACGGGGGGTAGGGATTCAAAACTCCTTCTCCACGGGGGTAGGATTCAGCCACACCAACTCATCTGTCCCCAGATGCTCACTTTGAGTCATTATACAAACTACCTCAGGTTAGAGTTACACATTATTTAAGAAATTTGATGAGGAAGGCAATGAAAGGTCCGCTAATTTCACAACACATTGTATTTATTCAGCTCTAGAGAGCTTGTATATTCTACAAAAATAAGCAAGAACTAGGTGTTTAAAAGGGAAGAGAAAAAAGGAAAGAAAAATGGTGAAGTGCCATGAATCTCCTTGCTGTTTAAGGTGACTGCTTGAGCATCTCATAAATGTGTCCCTGAACACAGAAGTGCAAGTGATCTTGTGGACCGCTTTTATAGCAACTGACATGGTGCTTGGCATGTATAAATATTCAGAAAATGTATATTATACATATTTATAAGGCCGCTGACTGTTTCAACAAAGGCCAGCAAGCTCGTCCTTTAAAGGGCCATCTAGCAAATATTTTAGTTTTGTGTCCACATGTCTCTGTGACCACTCCATGATTCTGCTATTGTTGGTTGGCAGCAGTGCATCCGTGTTCCAGGAAAGCTTTATACACATAGACACAGGGCCAGATGTGGACTCCTAGGCTGTCATTTGTCAATCCCTGGCGCAACCTACCCTTAGCTAATATGACTAGTTCTACCCAACATACACATATGTAAGACTACGTGTGTATTTGTATATGTGTACATTGATGTACATGTACATATATGTATGCATTTATGGGTAGAAGAGAGATAATAGATGTTGCTGTTTTTTCAAAGTCACTGTCAGTAACTAGAAACTTAGTTTTTGATTATGGAAGCTCATCCTCTGCCCATGTATCATTTTTCACTTCTTGGCACATCTCAGCCAGAACACATGGGGTTGTGGCAGATACATCCCCATAAGGTATGTTGCTATTCCTTCTCATTCAAGAAATAACTTTCATTTTCTTTTCAAATCAGAATCGCCATCTAAGTGACCTTATATGACCTATTCTGGGAAGGGATCTTGCCTTTATACTGAGAATCTCTGGGTTGGAGGGTATTATGCACTGACTTTGTCCTCCCACCAAAATTCAAATGTCAAAGCACCATCTTCAAACATCAAAGAGATTTGGAGGTGGGGCCTTTGGGAGCTGATTAGTTTTGGATGAGGTCACAAGGGTGTGGCCCTATGACGGGAACTGGAGCTTCTATGAGAAAAGGAGGAGACACAAGGGCCCTCACATGCACTGGGGACAGGCCGTGTGAGCACGGTGAAAGGGAGAAACCAACGGGCAGCCCTCCTCAGACACCAGGTCTGCCGGCACCTTGCGCTTGGACTTAAGTTTCCAGGCCTGTGAGAAGTGAATGTCTGTTGTTTAAGCTGCACTGCATGTGGTGTAGCATACTCAGTGACCAAGACACAGGGGCAGGTTCTGCAGGTCACTGTGACAAAAACGAAGGAGCATGTAAGAGAGAGGAGGACCAAAGACCTAAGCATAAAGGTGAGGACTTTAAAACTCTCACTATGTATATTGCATGCGTACATGTCAAATATATTGATAGTAGAGTGTAAATGTCTAAACACAACAATTAAATAAATGAAGTGAATGATATATCAACTAGTTTGATGTAAACATTCCAAATTGTATATAAAATCAGCATGTCGTACCCCATACATGCAGTAATGTAGACAGTTATGATCTAATTAAAAAAAAAAGACATGGCGGAAAAGTGGCATGATATTGGATTTGATTTCTTGGATATGATAATACAAGCGCAGGCAACGAAAGACACGTAAACCAAACTTCATCAAAATTAAAATCCTATTAAAAACCTATGTGCATTTAAGTGACTTATGAAAGGAGCAAAAAGGCAACTCATGGAATGGGAGAAAATACTTGTAAATCATATATCTGATGAGGGGCTATGTTCAGAATATATAAAGAACTCCTACAACTCAAAAACAAAAGCAAAGAATCCCATTAAAAATGACTTGAATTGACATTTCTCTAAAGAAGATATACCAATGGCCAAAAGCACATGAAAATATGCTCATTACTAATCATTAGAAAAATGAAAATCAAAACCACAATGAGATATTATTTCACTTGCATTAGAACGTCTATTAATGAAATATAAAGAAATACAAAACACCACACAACCCCACACACAAATGAGTTTTAAGTGTTGGTGAGGATGTGGGGAAATTGGAAGCTTTGTGCATTGCTGGTGGGAATGTAAAATGGTGTAGCCATTGTGGAAAATAGTATGGCTATTCTCTCAAAAGTTAAACATAGAGTGACCATACGATCCAACAATTACACTTTTGGTTATATAATCAAAGGAATTAAAAGTAAGGCTTGAACAGATATTTGTACACCTCTGAGCACAACAGCAATATTCACAATGAAAGACAAATGGGTAAATCAAGTCTGGTCCATACAATGGAATATTATTCATCCTTCAAAAGGAAGCTCTGACCAGGCTACAACGTGGATACATTTTGAGGACATTATGCTAAGTGAAATAAGCCAGTTCCAAAGAGACAGAGACTATACAATTCCACTTATCTGAGGTCCCTAGAGTAGTCGAATTCATAACGACAGAGAGTAGAATGGTGGGGGAGCCGGGGGCAGAGAGGTACAGGGAGGTATTTTTTCATTGGTGCAAAATTTCAGTCTGGGAGAATGAAGAGTGTTCTGGAGATGGGGGAGACGGCAGCACAGTGATGTGAACGTACTCAAGGCCATTGAACTTTGCACTTAAACATGGTTAAAATGGTGAATTTTGTTAGGTATATTTTACTGCAAATAAAAAGGGAAAGGGGGCAACTGAGAGGAGAGGATACTCAGCAAGGTTTGCCCGGGGTTGGGGTCAGCTGAGTGTCTGCTGAGAAGCAGCTGTGGCCCCGTCCTGGGCAATTCCACGCTGGACACAAATGCACCTCCCATCCCACCTGAGGCAGCTCGCTCGGAACCGGGAGCATCCGTGAGCGACACAAGAGAAAGCTGGTGTCGAAACCACAGATAAAGCTCTTCCACACGTGAATTCTTGTTTTGTTTGGATGGTATTCCATTTGCTTTAGAAAAATCTTAAATATGACCAGGACTAACTTTCCTTGTATTTTCCCCCAACCACACATGAGCATTTTTGTTGATTTGAGCAAGATTTGTTTTGGAAACTATATTTGACTAAGACATCAAAGGATTGTTTTGCTTGTTTCCTTCCCACTTACATTTGCTTGACTTTTAGAAAAGAAATGGTGTGTTTACTTTTTACCCTCCACAAAAATTATCAACAAAGTGTAGTTGCTGAATTCAGACCTTGGTCTGGGTGGATTCACCATAGCCCAAGCCAGGTTGCCACAGTCATGGGGTGTTGGAAGGTGGAAAAAAGAGGACACTTCAGGAGACTGCACTGGATGTGATTTAGCTACTATTACTACCACCATCACCACCATGAAGGAGAAGGAGGAATTATTACTGAAGGTATAAATTATTGAGCATGCTGTAGCAGAAACTGAAGTCAGCACTTTGTATTATCTTAATTCTCTTGATGGCTTTGTGAGGTAAGCCTTATTATCCACATTTGACAAAATAGGAAACTAAGAATCAGAGAGTTTAAGTACTTTTACAAGGTCACACAGTTACTACTGCAGAGCTGGCCTGAGAGACACATGTTGACCACACAGATGATGCCTTTACCTCATTCTAAGTACTACGCAACAGCCACATGCTTTCCCTAACATGGGAAGTGTTTGGAGACAGTGTGGTGACCAGACAGAGGTACATGGCATTTGTACATTTTATGGCCTATCCAGCAACCAATCCCAGGAGTCTGATAGGGTATTTGAGAAGTATCCCAGAGAGAATATTCTGTGAGGGAGTCTGCTGGAGAAGCAACCTGTCTTCCTAGAGTGGAGTTACTTCTCTGTAGACATCAAAACAAAGCCAGCCAGACCACATTCATGGTCAGAAGATGGACACGAAGGCTCTCGGTTCTGTTGGAAATGGTCAGAGTATGCTGTCTCCAGATGCTCAGGATTTAATGTCCTGTGTCAGGACCCTTAAGAGGTACAGCCCCCTTGTGTGGGTCCTCGAAGACCTAGTAATGGCAGTGACTCTGGCGACCAGTGGCTTCTGCCGTTGAAGTAACTCCTTGCTTCCCAGTGACTGTCATTGTTATCCTGCCCTTCTCTGCACACTTTTTCCCATTGTTCCCACATGGCAGTGTCCAACCATGGTCAGCTGCCTGGATGGGCTAATTGCTGGAGGAAGGTCCTCCTGGGCACAGTAACAACTTCGAATTCCATGCGGGCCTGACCTCTGAGTCCCATCAGTAGGCTGGGCAGTGGGAATGTCCCCTAGAAGGTCTATGAGCTGTCCTGTAGATTGGTGGGGCCTGAGGGTGGCCTGCTCTGTCTTTCTAGGAAGGGAGGGCCTGTTTTCATTAGACTCATCCTGAATCTACTAGGTCCAGAGGCTGTCTGTGGAGAGGGATCTGGAAGTCCCTTCTGTCCTTGGTAGCCCTGGCTGTGGCTGAGATCTGCTGGGTGGGTAGGTGGAGTGCTGGGACACATGCTGTCTAGGAGGGTCTAGGGACACTGGAGGTGGAGCTGTGCCCTGTGCCCCCCACCCTCATTCCAGCTGTGCGTGATCATCTGCCAGGCTCAGCTGTAGCCCCTTAGAGGCACAGCTGTCATAAGAGTCTCCAGAAAGTTCCCTCCCTTTGGTTAGAATATGACGTCAGTCAGAAGCCAGTGTACTCAGTACTATTAGGAAACCAATTTACAATCACTCACACTTTCATATGAAGAATAGATCACAACCATGGCCCAGGATAAAGGAGGGAAGAGTGGGGATGGGGGGGAGGGGGTGGTCAGATCGAGGGAGGGTGAATGGTGGGATCACACCTATGGTGCATACTTCAAGGGTGTATGTCAGAGCTATTAAGTATAGTATATAAGTGTCTTAACACAATTAAGTAAACGAGATGAGGTATATATTAGACTGTGCGATGTAAGCATTCCTTATTCTATATGAAATCAGCACATTACGCCCCATAAATGCATTAATGTATACATGATCTATGTGTTTATGATTTAATAAAAAAAAATCCATGGTCAACTTCCTTATTTAATTTAATCCTCACTATAACCCCATAAAAAGCTGTTACGACTGCCATGGGCACATACATGAAAAACCTGGAAATTGCAATTCAGTGTGGAGAGGCTGAATCCTGGTGATGCCAAAGGCCTGGCCAGGCCTCCGTGGTGCTGCCTCCCAGCTCCCAGCGTTAGTCCCAATCTGCACCGCCCGGGGGTCCACACAGAAGGGAGCAAGGCCGCTGCTGGAGTGCCGGCCTCCCTCCGTCCCTGTCATCATCTAGGGGGCTGCTTCCTGACGAGGAGCAAAAAGCAACTGTTGAGTTACAGCCTTCGTATGAAGGCTACAACTTAGTTTCATAATGGGGCTGAGTACATCAGACTGTATATGGAACCAGCACATTGTGCCCCGTGATTACATTATTGTACACAGCTATGATTTAGTAAAAAAAAAAAAGCAAGTGCTGGAGAAGACCCCCTCCAGGGCACCAGGAAGCTGCTCTGCAGTAAGCTTGGCCTTCCTTTGAGTTATACATTTGGTCCTTTGCCCCTCTGAACTCTAACTTTCTCCTGTGTCAGAGTCGGGGCTGAGCTCAGGGCTGTGCACACTCCTGTTCTCAGCCCCGGCCCCACCCCCTTACTTCCCTTTGCTTTCTCCACAGGGCACTTGTTGGCACTTTCTGAAAGTTTCTCCATGGTTAGAAAGTCACTCAGCCAATGGAGCCTGTCTAAGAAGCATCCACTGTGGGTGCCTATGGCGGCTTCCTCCTCTGGGCCTCCCTGCGCTGAGCCTGGCATGTGCCTCATGTGCCCAGGGGTATTCATTTCCCGAACATCCCTCCCTTCAGGCACAGGACAACCATGTGCCCCCCTCTGCTGGTGGCTGCCTCCTGCCTGAGAGTCTCCCTGCCTGAAACCCTGCCAGGGACACGCAGGAGGCAGGTGCTCACGGCGCAGCCCTTCTCGCCTGTCTTAGATGCTGAGATCAGACAGCAGCTCTGCTCTCTGGGTCATCTGTATGGTGATTGCGGTGGAGCTAAGATCTGGCTGAGGCCATCTGTTGTAGGCCAGAGCTTCACAGCACAGTGAGCTCAGTATAATCATTGTATTCGATGAGGACTCCTTTAAAGTGGCACAGTCGATGCCCATCGGGGCAGCTCATCTGACCCCTAGAGAACTGGTCACTGCTCCCTGGTGCAGGCAGCCCGGAGGACAGTGGGATGTGGACCAGTGGTTTTTCCCCATGGGGGTCCTCTTTAAATCACCCAACATTCTTTCCAGATGTTGACATCTGTGCTCTTCCAAGGCCTCTCTTTCACTGAAGTTCATCAAGCACTCTGCTGAGTGTTTTTGTTTTTTGTTTTTGCAGTTTTTGGCTGGGGCTGGGTTTGAACCCGCCACCTCTGGCATATGGGGCCGGCGCCCTACTCCTCTGAGCCACAGGCGCCGCCTGCTGAGTGCTTTTGTTGTTCAAAGCCCCCACTGGCCTGTGGCTTCCCCACCTTCCCTCTCTCTTCTGCCCCTGCACACTTGCTGGGCGAGGCCAGCTGCAGGAGCACCACAGTTTGGTCAATTTCCCTGGGCTGACCACAGTTATTTGTGTTGGGTGTCTCCTGGCTTAGCCCCCTCTGGATTTCTGCCTTTGATTTTGGGCCTCTAAGTCTTTGGCTTTTGGAGACTCACGTGGACTTCCTTGATCCTGAACTGGACTTGTGACTGTGGGCATGCTCCTAACTTCAGCCTCCTGCCCTTTCCTTCTCCAGCACATGGTCAGAAGCCAGCCCCCTGCTGGTATCCGCCCCCCTGTGAAATGATGCCAGAATGATGGCTTTGCCCTTGCTGTGTAAGGAAGCCCATGGGAGTGGGTTCATCCTCCCACCCTCTGCTCGTGGTTCGGTCCTGCTACCTAATCCCTTCCTCCATGTGCTCCACTTTCACATCAGGGAGGAGACTTGCAAGAGTGTGGGGGAAGGGAAGCCGTGTGTTTGTGCCTGTCCTCAAAGCTCCTGTAAGCACCTGCCGTGTGAAACAGAGGCATCTGGGGGTCTTTCAAGCTCTCCACATTCAAAAGCTAGGCATGGATTAGTTAGGATTCTTTGCAGCTGTGAGTGGAGGAAATGCAGCTCAGCCTTGCAGGACCTGTGACTGAGAAGTCCACGGAGAGGTTTTGCTTCAGGCGCAACTTAATCCAGGAACCCAAGACAATGGTTTCCGACTTCTCTTCCCACTGTCCCCACTATCTCTAGGCTCTGCATCGCTTTCCTTCTCAGACTGAAGAGGGCCTGTTCTAGCCAGCAGAGGAAGACAGCCACCTGCTGCCCTCCCCAGGATTCACTTTCCCTGGTCTTTCCAATTCCAGCAAAAAAGATATCTCACTGCCCCTATCTGGGTTGTACATCAATCCTGGAGCTGTTACTGTGTTCAAGAGAACTGAGCATTTGTGTGGACTTCATTCCCTTGGGCAGCACTGTGGTCATGGGAAGGCCTGTAGCTAAAAGAGGGGACTCGAGGGATAGCCAGGACAGCCTCAGCAGTAGCAGCCCATTTTTCTCTCAAATGGCAACTTAGTGACAACGCACCCCATGCGGCATGGGATGGGAGCAGCCCCAGAGAACAGGGCTCTTAGCGTGGTGCAACAAGCCTTCTGGTTTCCAGGCCATCCTCCGCCTTTTATCAATGAAGCGCTGAGTTCACAGGTATCAGAACACATGCTCTTTGTCTCTGCAGCTCCTGAGTATTCTGGAAGGAGGAATTGTCTTCCCTCATCCCCTTGAGTCCTGACCACCATACCAGCCCCTTGGCTGCAGGCAAGGAAGAGCCACTGGACACTTGATTCTAATGTGATTCACCACACTTCCTAGGGCAGCTTATGTTACCTGTCAGCACCTTCATTAAGGGAGACAACTGGGTACATGGCTTTCTTTAATATAAGATATAAACAGGCTTAACATCTGTAATTTAAAAAATGGCCTTGCATTTAACAAGTTTGTAATCATACACATTAGCTACTCCTAAGAAAAGCAAAGAACAGTAGGGTAATTTGGCCCCAGGCACAGCAAACACAAGCACATTTGTGCAGAGTACCAGGAAACCATTTCATTTGAATCTCAACATGCTTCACAGATGGTCTGTTGGCCTGATGCATTCATTATACGTGTGATTTTCCACAAGGGTCCCCACTGCTCTGTGCCATCATTTAAGTGGTTTCTTCCACATCCCCTTAAAAAAAGGCAAATATAAATGACCCTCAAAAATAAACGAGGCTCTGTTTTGTTTGTGTGTTTTCATGAAGGAAGACAATTTTGTGCAAGGGAGGAGATACTCATTGCTTTATCTTATGTCATGCATAGATTATTTGTTGCCCTTTTAAAAAGCCAATTTACTTGCCAGTGTTGATACTTAATGGAATCCGGAGCCCGGCCATGTATCACCAGCACATGTCTTCAAGGAAAAAGACAATGTGTAGATCGGAGGGTCCAGGCAGCTGTAAGATCAGGCAAACCCATAACTCATATTTTATCTCTCATTTCACTTAGCAAAATGTGTCTATTTCTTCCTTTCCTCTATGTTAATATCCTAACAATAAACAATCCTAATGTGTCAGACAACAGGAGAATACATCTTATAGATGTACAAATTTGCATTAGCTGTCAGGCAGAAATCTGAACTCCAGAATAAATCACGTGGATGGAGTCAGCACAGGGAGCCGGAGGACTGCTGGTTTATGGTGTGTGCACCTGCGTGTGTACGGTATTATTTTTAACAAGACATTAACATGGCTAATAGGGCCGTCGATGACTGTAAACCATATAATGGTTTGCTGTTTGTCTTTGCTACAAGGGAGACAGGAAGGTTTCTGTGCTACTGTGTTGGGAGGTCCCATCCTAGTGACTGTTCGTCTGATAAAGAAGATGCTGATGTCATTGACAATTTGATAGACAAGGGCTCGGTGAAAGGTCCTTGTCTTTCTGACTGTCCCATTTCCAGCAAATGGGACATAGGTATGTTAAATAGGGAAAGCCAGATTTCACCTTTGCCTGCTTGTGTTACTGCTGAAATAAAGAAATAAAGAAGATTAGCAGGTGCCAATGAATAAATTGTAAGTCCTTTGAAGGACTAACCCTAACCCTAACCCTTTGAAGGTGTGTACACCTCTTAGTTTCTTACTAGGAAATTAACATTCTTGGTGACCTAAGCCCGATCCCATATGGCTGTCCATCCACAAAGTAAGTAGTTGGAGAACTGGTGATGTGTCCTCTAGAAAGCCCCTGGTCTATTGTGTCAGAAACTTGAAACACATTAGCTTTGAACGTTAGGCAGGTTGATGGTGGCCTGGAATTATCCTGGTCATGTGTAAGTAAAAGGAGGGGAGGTGGCAGGTACAGCAAAAGGCGGCGAGTGTGGGGAACAGGTGCGGGACCAGGGGTGGGGTGAGGCCTGAATTCCCGCCTCAGTGATGCTGCTCCTAGCTGGAATATTTTGCACAAATAATCCTTCCTTTCTGGCTTCATGTTCTTCCTTCCTTCCTGGAGAGAGGAAGCTGATGACACCTTATCCTCTTGGCTCAAAGAGAATGCAAAAGATGCACAGAATGATAGTTACTAGAGGGATTTATAAAGTTAAAGGCATTTGGAAAAGTATAACTCCACAGGCTAATGAAATCATGGGTGTTAGAGAAAACTCGCTCAGAAACGTGGAGCCTACCCAGCTCGCTCGTGTGCCTGGGGTCTGCCCGGCTGGGAAGTACGTCCTTCTATTCAGTGTTGTCTAGGGACAGGACTTGAGTCAGTTTTGTAGACTGGTGACCTTTGAGTGACTCATCTACAAAACCGAAGCAATAATCCCTTACTTGGGGGTGACCAAGTGAGAATAGATGTGCCAGTGCCAGCACACACACACACAGGACTAGGATGTGTGCGGGAGTGGGCTGTAGCAGACCATCCTCATGCTACTTCAGCAGCCCTCCTCCCAGAGCTGCTGAAAGGGCCCCTGCTGTGACTCCTTGGGGATCCTTCTCTGAGCCAGCCTCCTTGTCACCAGTGCCTTCCCTGAAGTGGCTGCAGCTTCTGGCTAGTGGAGGTGAAAGTATCATGCAGCAGGCCAACTGCATGCAATTTCAGAGGCCACTCCAGCTTACAAACAGCTGCTGGGCTGCAGAGAGAGAGAATCTTCCAGGGTCCAGCCGGCCAGGCTGAGAAGGGGTACACCTGGCTAGAGGCTCTGTTCTTTTTTTTTTTAGAGACAGAGTCTCACATTATTGCCCTCAGTAGAGTGCTGTGACGTCACAGCTCACAGCAACCTCCAGCTCTTGGGCTTAGGCGATTCTCTCTCTCTCTTTTTTCCTTTTAAATTAAATCTTGGTTGTGTACATAAATGCAATCATGGGGTATAATGTGCAGGTTTTATATAAAATTTGAAATATTTTCATCGAACTGGTTGACATAGCTTTCATGGCATTTTCTTCATTATTGTTTGCAGACATTTATACTCTACATTTAGTATGTTTCACTTGTACCCTTCTAAGATGCACTGTAGGCAGTTCTCTTGCTTCAGCCTCCCAAGTAGCTGGGACTACAGGTGTCTGCCACAATGTCCGGCTATTTTTTTGTTGCAGTTTGGCAGGGGCTGGGTTCGAACCCACCACCCTCGTATATGGGGCCAGCGCCCTACTCACTGAGCCACCAGCGCCACCCAGGGGGGCTCTGTTCTTGAAGTGTGGTCCCCAGACCAGTAGAAATGCAAATTTCTGGGCTACATCCCTGTCCTACTGAATCAGAAGCCTTTCAGATGGGATTCAGCAGTTTTCATCTAAGAATTATCTATTTCCTTTAAGCCATCACAATTGTCAGCCACTGGCTGTGCACAGCATATTCTGTCGTCCTTTTTCTTTCCGTGAGTTTAGCAGTCTCACACCCTCTTCCATTCCTGGCTTTGGTGGTTTTCATTTCTTGTCTTATTGTGGACTGTATAGCCAAATATTTGTCAAATTTGTTGATTTTTTAAAATAAACCAGCTTCTTGTGTTTTGGTTTTCTTCCCTTTGTTTCGCCACATTCCATTTTATTTATTTCTATTATAAACTTTATTATTTTATGTCTTTTTTCTCTCAATTTATATACTTTTTCTAGTTTAAGTCATACCTCATTTTATTGTATTTTATTGCATTTCAATAAAATACATATTGCATATTGTATTTTATTGCATTTTTTGTTTTCTAAAAAATTGAAGGTTTGTGAAAACTTGAGTTGAGCAATTCTATTGATGCTCCTTTTCCAATAGCTGTGCTCACTTTGTTTCTTTGTGTAATATTTTGGTAATTCCTAAAATACTTTAAACTTTTCTTTCTTTTTTTTTTTTTTAGGCAGAAACTCTGGTTTTTTTTTGTTTTTTTAGGCATAAACTTTTCTTTTATTACTCTATCTGTTACAGTGATCAGTGATTGGTGACCTTTGATGTCACTATTGTAATTGTTTGGGGGCACCACTCATACCTTAATTGATAAATGCTGGGTGTGTTTTGACTGCTTCTCTGACCAGTTGATCCCTCCTTCTCTCTCCCTTTCCTTAGGCCTTCGTATTCCATGGGACCCAACAATATTAAAATTAGGACAATTAATAATCCTACAAGTACCTCTAAGTATTCAAGTGAAAGGAAGAGTTACAAGTCTCTCTCTTTAAATCAAAGGAAGAGTTACAAGTCTCTCTCTTTAAATCAAAGTTAGAAATGATTAAGTTTCGCTAGGAAGACTTTTCAAAAACTAAGATAACTTGAACGCTAAGCCTCTTGTGATAGTTAGCCAAGTTGTGAATAAAAAAAAGTTATTAAAGGAAATTAAAAGTACTACTCTAGTCAACATGACAATGATAAGAAAGTTGAACAGTTTTATTGTTGATATGGAGAAAGTTTTTTTGTTTTTCGCAGTTTTGGGCCGGGACCAGGTTTGAACCCTCCATCTCTGATAAATGGGGCCGGCACCCTACTCCTTTGAGCTATAGGCGCTGCCCAATATGGAGAAAGTTGTAGTGGTCTGGATGTAAGATCAAACTTGCTACAACATTCCTATAAGCCAAATCCTAATCCAGAGTAAGGCCATAATGCTCTTGAAATCTGTGATGGCTGAAAGAGGTGAGAAAGCTGCAGAAGAAAAGTTTGAAGCTAGTAGTAGAGGTTGGTTCATGAGGTTTAAGGACAGAATTCATCTCCATAACATAAAAGTACAAGGTGAAGCAGCAAGTGATGATGTAGAAGCTGGAGCAAGTTATCAAGATCTGGCTAAGATCTTTGATGAAGGTGGCCACACTAAATAACAAATTACTTGGTGTAACAGCTTTACATCGGAGTAAGCTGGGATCTAGAACTTTCATTTCTAAAGAGGAAGAGTCAAAGTGTCAAAGGACAGGCTGACTACTTGGTTTGGAGTTATTATAGCTAGTGACTTTATGGTAAATCCAGTGTTCAGCTGCCATTCTGGAAATCGTTCTGCCTGTGTCCTGTAAATGGAACAATGGAGCTTGCATGATAGCCCTTCTATTTATAGCATGTTTCACTGAATATTTTAAACCCACTGTTCAGACATACTGCTAATAAGCAAAGATTCTTCTAAAATCTTTTTTGCTCATTGACAATGTACCCAAGAGCTCTTATGAAGATAAACAAGGAGATTAATGTTTTCATACCTACTAACACAACATCTATTCTGTAGCCTGTGGGCCAAGGGATAATTTCACATTTATATATTTTAATGCTAGAGCTGCCATATGTTCCTCTGATGGATCTAGGCAAAGTAAGTTGAAAGCCTTATGGAAAGGTTCACCATTCAGGTATAATTAAGAATATTTGTAAATTATGGAAAATGATCAAAATATCAACATTAGCAAGAATTTGGAAGAAGGCGATTCCAGCGCCTTCTGATGACTTGGAGGGATATAAAACTTTAATGGAAGAAGCAATTGCAGATGTGGTGGAAATAGCAAAAGGACTAAAACTAGAAATGGAGCCTGAAGATGTGATGGAATTTTTGCAATTGCATGATGAAACTTGAACAGATGAGGAGTTTCTTATTATGGATGAGCAAAGAAAGTGGTTTCTTAAGTTGGAAACTACTCCCAGTGAGGATGCCATGAGCATTATTATAATGACAACAAAAGATTTAGAATAGTACATAAACTTAGTTGATAAATCGGTAGCAGAGTTTGAGAAGACTGACTTTAATTTTGAATGTTCTATTGTGGGTATAATGCTATTAAGCAGCATTATACCCACAGAGTATATGGTACAGAGAACTTATCCTTCTTGGGAATGTAGTTCTCTTAGCCTTCTCTACCTGTATTCATTCTGGTATATTTTTAAAATATGCAATGTTTTACTTTATCCAATTTTTCTAGTCATTATAATGTTAAGCTCGATTTATTTTGACTTAATACATCCTATTCAACATTGGAAGTCTTTCTTATGTTACTTTTTGGAGGAAGTATTCCCCCCATCCCTGCCCAAATTCCTTTTGGGGATGTGCTTTTTGTTGATGGTGGGTTAAAACGTGTGTGGGTGAATATGGGGAAAGTACCTCAGTACAAGTGCTGGAAAGTTATATTGATTAGTTGGGTTTGTTACGTTTATTTGTTTATTTATTTATTTATTGGCCAGCATCTCACTCTGTCACCACAGCTAGAGTGCAGTGGTGTCATCATAGCTCACTACAACCTTAGCCTCCTGTAGCTAGGACTCTAGGCACCCACCACAACACCCAGTTAATTTTTCTAATTTGAGTAGAGACAGGTTCTCTCTCTTGCTCATGTTGGTCTCAAACTCCTGAACTCAAGCAATCTACCTACCTTGGCCTCCCAGAGTGCTAGAATTACTGGCATGAGCCATTTAATTCTAAACCCAAAGAAGTATGCTCACCTCTGCCCCTAGAAGGCCCCTGCCACCACTAGAAGGTGGAGTCAGAAATGTCACTTGTGAGGCCGTGGCCTTGGTGGCTCCATGTAATTGATGAGCTCCATGAATGTGTGGTCATTATGCACCCATTTATCTGCAGAAAGAACAAGAGAAAGATGCCTACTACTGAGAACATGTCTTAATGGAAAAGATAGAAATGCTGCTTTGTAAAAATGATAATGAAAAATATGAATTCCCATGGGATTTGGCAGAAAGAAATTAAAGTGTTTTTAACAAACACAACCTACGAAGTGATTAAAGTCATGGGCAACAATGCTTTCTCCTTGGGGCATAGCTTTATTTCAGCTGCTGTTGAATCGTACTATAATCATGCCATTCCTTAATTGATTTAAATTATAAGAAAAGTTCCAGAGTCTGAAAGTGGCTTCAGGGCTACACAGAAAACAAGTAGCAAAATGAGTAGTCTAAGCTCTGGGCACCTGACTCCTACACCAGATTTTTTAAACAGTCATGGGATGACTCCCATGTGTCAGGAATCGTGGGCGTCTCTGCAACTGTCACCCACCTGTATATCCTTAGAGGCAGAAAAGCCCTTCCATTCTGCTGTCCTTAGCCCAGTGTCTCCTATGCAGTGAACACTTGACTGGGGCTGGATTTGATTAGGTTTGAGGTCCTATCTTAGTCAAGTTTGTGTTGCTATAAATGAATGCCTGAGGCTGAGAAATTTATATAGAAAATAAGTCTATTTGGTTCATGGTTCTGTGGTTCAAACATGGCACTGACCTCTACAGCTATTGATTGAGGGCTTCAGGGAGCTCCATTCATGTTAGAAGGTAGAAGGGTGCTGAAGTGTGCAGAGCTCACACAGCAAGAAGGGAAGGAAGAGCAAGGGGAAAGGTGTGAGAATACTGTTAATAACAAGCTCCATGGGATAGTAACTATGGGAGCTACTAGAGGGAAAAATCCCTCACACTGCCCTCCCCTTCATGATGGATCTACCTCCATGACCTAAACACCGCCCAGTAGGCCCCACTTCCAAAAAACTGCAGATCAAATTTCTTTTTCTTTTTCTTTTTAATAATTTTATTGAATCATAGTTGTGTACATTGGTACAATCATAGGGCACATTGTGCTTCATATATAATCAGAAATATTTTGATTGTACTGTTACAGATAGCCTTCATGGCATTTTCTTGGTCACTATATAAAGACATTGATACTCTACCTTTAATAAGTTTCACCAGTACCCTGCTAAGATGCACCGTAGGTGTGATCCCACTAACTGCCCTCCCTCCACCCCCCTCTCCCCCTCTCTTTCCCTTTTCCCTGTATTCTTGTGCTATAATTGGGTTT
>CAUYON010070618.1:0-10382 GCA_963573935.1 Arctocebus calabarensis | reverse complement strand
GACAGAGTCTCACTTTATCGCCCTGGGTAGAGTGCCGTGGCGTCACACTGCTCACAGCAACCTCCAGCTCCTGGGCTTAAGCGATTCTCTTGCCTCAGCCTCCCTAGTAGCTGGGACTACAGGCGCCCGCCACAGCGCCCGGCTAGACCACTTTCCCTTTTACATGTATGTGCGTCTGTGCGTGTGTGTTGTGCCTACAGTGCAGATGTATGCTACATTATGTAACAAAACCCACGTTTCTTTTCTTCCCCCCCCATGCTTTTATTAATTTTTTGGGGGGGGTAGTTTTTGACTGGGGCCGGGTTTGAACCTACCACGTCTGCATATAGGGTTGGGCGCCCTATTCCTTTGAGCCACAGGCACCGCCCCTTATCTTCTCTTCTTTACAACAGCTTCCCCCGCCCCAATCTCTCCAGCTAGAGTGAAACTAGGTGCGGGAGAATAAACTTTAAATCGAATTAGGCTGGGGGAGGCGAGGCGAGGTGAAGTGGCTCACACTTGTCATCTTAGCACTTTGGGAGGCCTAGGCAGGCGGATTGCTTGAGCTCAGGAGTTCTCGAAAAATTCCTTTTTTTTTTTTTTCCTTTGGCAGTTTTGGCCTGGGCATAGCCAGGCTTCAACCCAATACCCCCGGTATATAGGGCTGGCGCCCTACTCCTTCATCCGGGGCGCCGCCCATACGCGTTTCTTAAGTGAGCACCACCACTGAGGCCCCAGCACCTGACCAGCCAGCCAGCCAGCCAGGCAGCCACGACACCCATGTGGAGCACATGTGGGTTCTATCTTTCGTTTCCACAGTGCCCTGCAGACGACTAGATGTCGGTGGCTGACTTTAGATCAGGGCTCTTGTCACCTTAGCGCCTGTCGGTGGACCAGGTGGCTCTTCTGCATGCGCTTTGGCCAGTAGGTGGCATTGGTTCATGAGTATTGGTCCTCTTGAGATGGAGCCTCAGTGAGGTGAGCCTCTCCTAGCAGAGCCTCTCCCCTCCCCTCCTGGTCTCCTTCTTTTCTTTTCTTTCGAAACATTTGGTCTGACAATAAAGCACTGCTTGCCTCCTGTGTAACGACTAGAGCTAATAGGTGAAGTCCCCAGCATGTGAGCCTAGAGGTCGTCATTCTATCAAAAAAAAATTTTTTTTTCATTTTCATTCATGTCTACACAACCATCCACGACAGTATTATGTGTGTATATGTGGGGATGGGGGTGTGTCTTCATCGTCGACATTTTTTATTTTATGTATGTATGTATGCACGCTTGCACCCATATGTTTGTTTGCTTGTTTGTTTATTTATTTATGTATTTATTTGTTCTTTCTTTCTTTATTTATTTTTTCAGCGATAGAGTTTCATTCCACCCCCCTGGGAAGAGCACCGTGGCACCAGCATAAGTTACAGCAAACTCGAACTCCTGAGCTCCACAGGTCCTTTTCCCTCAGCCTCCTGAACACCTGGGGCTATGGTGGGGCGGAGGGCAGTGGCGGTGGCCTCCATTCTCCGCAGTCCTCGGCCTCCCAGAATGCTAGGATTACAGTGGAGATCCCCTGCACCCAGCCCTGTAACTAACTTCTTTGTGTATGGATCTGTTCCACGGAGGACAAATCCATCCTCTCAAAGCCCAGTGGGAAGGCTGTGCATGGAGGGGTGGGTAGAGATCTTAGATGTTCTTCCCTTCAACCTCAGATGGGGTCAGGTCACATTGGGTCAGCGACTGGGCATTTGGCTAGTTACCTAGCCTGTAAAATGGGGAAGTGATCAGAAATAAAGGACAAACATGTAAGTGTGGACTGAATTTTTTTTCTGGACTGGGAAGTGGTGGTGGTGGGGCAGGACAGGAAGGGTTTCTTATCCAGGAAATGTGCTGGGTGACTATTTACTTCTTTATTTTATTGATTGAGTCATGGAGTAAGTGATTTTAACATTTATTTATTTATTTATTTATTTTTGCTGGTTTGAGCCAGGGCTGGGTTTGAACCCGCCATCTCTGTCATATGGGGCCGGTGCCCTACTTCTTTGAGCCACAGGTGCCGCCCTATTTTTATGTTCTGATTTTCTTCCTTTATTTCTTGTTTTTCCTTTCTTTCTTTCTTTCTCCTTTTTCTCCACTCCTCTTCCCTTTTTCCTTTCCTTCATGTATTTTTTATTTTATTTTATTTTTGAGACAGAGTCTCAAGCTGTCACCCTGGGTAGAGTGCTGTGGCATCACAGTTCACAGCAACCTCAAAGTCTTGGGCTTAAGAGATTCTCTCACTTCAGCCTACCAAGTTGCTGGGACTACAGGTGCCTGCCACAATGCCTGGCTACTTTGGGGTTGTAGTTGTCCTTCTTGTTTGGCAGGCCCGGGCAGGTTGTGAACCCACCGGCTCCTGGGTAGGTGGCTGGCGCACTATTCGCCTGAGCTACAGGTGCAGAGCCTATTATTTATTTTTCAGACATGGTCGCAAGCTATTGCCCTGGATACAGTGCCATGGCATCCTCAAACATCATAGCTCATGACAATCTTCGACTCTTGGGCTCAGGCGATCCTCTAACTTCAGGTTTTCTACTTTTACTTAGAGACAAGTAAGCAAGGACTTGCTCTTGCTCAGGCTGGTCTATGTGGGGTTAGAAATCCCCACATGTATGTCTCATGTACTTCTCATTTGAGTAAGCCACTAATGGGTTAAACTGGCTTTTGCCTTCACAGAAAAAGCAATCGATTTGGGCAACCCTGAGGCAAACACAAAGACTGTTTTCTGGTCATCTAAGAACAGATACTTTGAAGTTTTTGCAGCCATTGTCTCCTAGGTTCTTGCCTGGAGGCTTGGTCCAGAGGTTGACAAAATGTCTTTACATTTTGTCAAATGCCTAAAGATCTTAGCACTGTGGAGATACAAATTCAAAGACCCATTTAAGGTTAACTTGTTGAGTACATGAGGAAATAGTCCTCCTATAGCCCCGTCTCTCTTATTTTTATGCAGATTTTTTAAGACCTAAAAGTAGAAGAGTATTGTGCTGTTTTCCAGGACAGGATTTCTGCTACTTAAGTTTAAAGTTAAATAATGAATATTGTAAATCACAGATTTAAGTGTGCACATGACTGCAAAAGTATATAAGGAAGTCAGAAATAAAGTTAATTTGCTACATGCCACAACTGAGCTTATAGCCTGCTTCTTGTACCCTTAACATTGCAGTGTGGACATACACCTGAGGCAAAGCTATAGCCCCTCGCGTCTCCAGTCACGCAACAGGTCTGCTGCTCTTGAGTTCCAGCAATCCACCTGCCTTGGCCTCACACAATGCTAGGCATGCTTACAGGCATGAGCCACCGTGCCCAGCCCCTCCGTGACTTTTTAAGTGCTTTTTCTCTTATTATCTTAGTGCACCTTATTTTTAAAGGAACTCATGAGAATCCACAGAAGCCTGTCAATGGAAAACCACCTAACCTCTGGAAATGCAATATCCCTGACCATTGGCTGGAGAGCCACAGTGGAAAAACAAGTGGTTGAACAAGCAGTTTTGCTGTGCTTGAGTTGCCGTTTGTTTGGTATTTTGACATATTAGACGGGTGGGGTGGGGGTAGGGTTATGTGTCTGAGAGAAGATACTCAAGAAGGGTGAGGTCTGGGAGAACAGGTCTTGTCAAGGAGAGCATAGGGATACACTTGCAGAGTCCTCTCCATGGTGACTCAGCCCTTAGGAATTGGTAAACTTAACTTCCTGTAACTTGGAAATTTCCAGTTCTATGAAATCCTGTAATTCTGTGGAGGCTGGAATAGCATCTCCTACTTGATTCAAACTGGACAATAAGAAGGGTACCTGTGGAGTGGAACTTTTTGACTGTCGATAAAAAGGGAATGACTTAGCCAGTCAGGGAGTGCGGCCATTTGGAATTCTTCTATGCCGTAAGCTCCCAGCTGGTGAATAAAGCCATTCCTCTTATAAACATGGTGTTTGGGTGCTCTTTCCATTGGGCCTTGTCTTCCTGCAATATGTCAACTCATAGAATCAAAACAGGGAAGTCCTGCCTGGATTTGCCTTGAAAAGGCAGGGCATCCTCCAAGGTAAGGGATGCAGCTTAGACCCAAGATGAGGATTTATAAAGCAGCTGTTCTCGACCTGTGCATCATGACCCCTTTTGAGAGGGGTCAAAGGAGCCTTTCACAGGGGTCACCTGATACTAGGTATTTAGGTGATGATTCATCATGGCAGCAAAAATTATAGTTATGAAGTAGCAATGAAAATAATTTTATGGTTGGGGGTCACCATGATGTGAGGATGGTTGAGAACTGTCAAGGAATTCTTTGATGGCTTGAAGTGATGAAGCTTTGTCTATCTGAAAAGGCTTGGACAATGAGGAAGCCTGTAGCTCGGAGATGAGCCACTGGAGGAGACAAAGGCGGGTGTGGTGGAAGGTCTGCCTTGTATGTCCCCTTAAGCAAGATAATGGTTACAAAGCATATCTTGGAGAAGTGCCCATTCCTACACCCCACTCCGCCTCTCTTCCACCCATAGCCTCATTCCAATGCTAAATGGTCTCCTTCTTTTGGAACTAAGGGCACACTCTGTAGTCCCCATGGCCTCAGGCTTCTCAACTGTTAAATCTTTTTCATCTGGGACCCCACCCAGCTGCTGTCTGCAGTGCCTCCCAACCGCAGGGAGATGTGGGTGCGCCTGTGAGCGAGGATACGGAAACTCTACCCTCTGTCTATCTAGGGCAGAGGGCAAAATTATCAGTCCTGCCTGGCCTATTTCCGCCACTGTCTTCCCGTGCCACCATAACGGTGGGTGTAAATGTCCTGGCTGGTGCTCTTAAGGGCATCCACTAGCTCAGTGCCTAGGGCACCAGCCAAGTAATGTTGGACCTGGTGGGTTCGAATCCAGCCTGGGCCTGCCATACAACGATGCCAACTACAACCAAAAATAGCCAGGTGTTCTGGCTGGTGCCCATGGGCCCAGGTGCTGGGGAGGCTGAGGTGAGAGAATCACTTAAGCAGGAGTTTTGAGGTTGTTGTGAGTGAGCTGTGACACCACAGTGCTCTACCCAGAGCAGCAGCTTGAGACTCTGTCTCAAAAAGGAAAGGAAAGGGGGAAAAAAAGGGATCAACAAGGCCAAAAGGAGAGGTAAAACCTAGGTTCTCATAAGACCGTGCTTCAAAGTCATTGTCCGGTTTCTAACCATGATGATGAAGCATGGTTATGATGGCGACTTTGAAATCATCCATGATCGCAGAGCTGTGAAAATTGCTGTGAACATCATAGGCAGGTTAAACAAGTATGGAGTGATCTGCCCCAGGCTTGATGTGCAACTCAAACAGCTGGAAAAATGGTAGAAAAATCTGGTCCCATCCCACTGGTTTGATTTCATTATACTGACTGACAACTTCAGCTGACATCGTGGACCACGAAGAAGCAAGAAGAAAACACACAGTCGGGAAAAAACCAGGATTCTTTTTCTAGGATGTCATACACACTGAAAAAATAAAATGCCTGAATGAAAACAAAAGAGGAAAGTGGCTGGCATTTGGCACAGTGTGACAGGAGTAGCCAGCCATCCGAGCTTGTCTGTCTGAGAAATGGGACTGTCAGCCCGAGCCTGAGAACTCCCACAATGGCGTGAATTCTGCAGGATGTCTTTTTGCCTCAATCTCATATCAGATCAAACCGAACCCTGTTCTGTTTGGTCGGACATGGTCACGGGTGGTGCAGAAAAAAGCTCGATGTGGCCATGGTCTTTTTAGGAGAGTTCCTGCCTCTCTTGAGGTGTCAAAAGTAGAAAGGACCACAGGGGATCTGTATTTTGTTGTGCTTTCTTTTGTCTATCTGTTTGTTTGGAGATAGAGTCTCAAGCTGTCACCCTGGGTACAGTGATGTGGCGGCAGACATCGTAGCTCACAGCAACCTCCAACTTAGGCTCAAGTGATCCTCTTGCCTCACTCTCTCTGTTTTTTAGCAGAGACAGGGGTTGGGAGTAGAGAGGGAGGGGGTCTCACTCCTGCTCACACTGGACTCAAACTCCTGAGCTCAAGCAGTCCACCTGCCTCAGCTTCCCAGTGTTAGGATGGTAGGCATGATCCACCATGTCCAGGCCCTCTGTGACATTTCTCCATTCAGCTGACTTCCTGTGCCATTGCCCTTGCTCCCGGCCCTCACCCTCATGAATCAGTTTTCATGGCGGAGCTATCAGGGCTGTTGCCATATGTGCCCTAGGTGCCTAGGTAGACCCCATGTGTGACGATGACGATGTGGATCTCCTGAGGATGTCTGAAGTCACAGCAGGACAGGGAAGACATATCCATGTCTATGTGAACTTTCCATCAGTCACAGAGGTAGATTTACACTATTTGGCAGGCTCTGAACAGCATGACTTGAACAACTGGCACGTTCCTTCCTTTCCGTGCCATAGCCTTGATGTTTATGGAGGATAAAAGACCCATTCCCAAGCCATCTGGCCACCTGTGCCTCCTCATCTACCAGCTGAAGGAAGAAAACGCAAGGGAGTTTAGAAAACCACAGAGTGGGCTTGGCATGGTGGCTCAAGCTTTGTAATCCTAGCACTCCAGAAGGTCGGGGTAGGTGGATTGCCTGAACTCACAGGTTCAAGAAGCAGCCTGATCCAGAGTGAGACACCACCCCCACTCCCCCCCATACACACCCCGCCTCGGTCTCTCAAACTAGCTGGGTGTTGTGGCAGGCACCTGTATTTCCAGTTTACGCAAGAGGCTGAGGAAAGACAATCACTTGAGCATGAGAGTTTGAGGTTGCTGTGACCTGTGGTGTCACGGCAACAAGGTGAGAGACTCTGTCTCAAAAAAGAAAACAAAATACAAAACCACACAGTGGGGATAGTGCTTGCACCTCTCCTTCTGTGAAGATCCACAGCACTCAGGTGAGAGGCTGGTTTGCTTTCAGTGTCATTCTCCCACACCACCACCACCCGCCCCCACACAACTCCACCAGAAGAAAGTGATATTTAAATTTTTGCTCAACTGCCTGAGTGCCCATTTACAGAGAGTATCTATAGAGAGCCGATGGTTCCCCTGGAATGGGTGGCTCTCAGCGAGAAACAGATGTCTCTTCTGGGATGGAGGGGAATCTGTCATGACTTTAATCTTACAAAAGCAAACAGTATGACCTATATAGATGTATGCAACCCATGTGAAACTTAATATTAAGAAACATGCAAGATTAAAAAAATACAGTAAAAGCTTGCATCTAAAAAGAAAATGTACCCAAGTCCCAGTAACAATGAAAGAAAGGAGAAGGGAAGGGAAGGGAAGAAAGTGTCAGGGTAAGTGTGCCAGTGATGCTGGTCCTTTCTGGTTTTGACCTTGACTGAGACAAGATTCCCACTCAGGCACTGCAGACTGAGCCAAGGGGGTAGCAAATGTACATCCCTTCTTTTTGTGACTGATACACAAAGTAGGTCTTCTTCAGTTGTAAAGTGTTTCCTGTCCCTTTTCCTTTTGACTGATGCAGCTCCATGGACTCATGCACATCCTATTTTCAGTTTTCTGAATCCCAACAGTAAAATACAAACAAATGACAACTAAAAAACAAACAAACAACAACAACAACAAAAACATGGACTTGGCCTGGGCACCCGTAGCACAGTGGTTATGGTGCCAGCCACATACACTGAGATTGGTGGGTTCGAATCCAGCCTGAGCCTGCCAGACAATGACAATGTTTGTTGGTTTTCATCTCGCCTGTTACTTAAGGTCTATAGAATATAGTATAAACACGTAAATCACAAAAATGAAGTATATACCCAGATGTGTGCTTTCAATCTTAATGCCCTCAGCGATGTATTTTCTCTTCATGGGAAGTTGCCTGGAATAGATATGAAGTCCCTGACTCAGAAACACGGTGAACTACGTGTCTCCTTGTAAACTCTTGGCGTGCTTGTGTGAGTGCTGGGTAGTTATTTCTTGTCCACAGCATGCTCTTTTATCTTAAAAAAAATGGTTTTCCTGGGTCATTTACTAAGCAGACTTAGCAATGGGAATTTAGTTCTTTGACTACGGTGAGTAACCAGGGCCTGGGAAATTTAATGTGTTTGAAAATGTATTTTTACAAATGAAGACGGTGACCACTGGCTTTAGGTGGGGCCTCTTGGAAAATGAAAATAACCTCTGTTGGTGGATTCCTCTCAACCAGCACTCCCCCTGGAGTTGGTGGTCTTTGTAATTTACAAGGGGAAAATCATTTTTTGCGCCAATGATCATGGACGAGTCTGCTCACTTTTTTTTTATAATGTCATGTGTTAGATAATTGCACAACTTTGTATATCCCGATTATCCACTGAAAAGCTCAAACTTATGGCCGGGCCCCTCCAGCTCTTCGCACCAGAGCAGTAACACCTTATTGGCTGTTCTACCATCCCGACACCTCCCCTAACCGAGACTATATCAGATGCCCTTGTCTTTTGCTCTCTCTCTCTCTTTTCTCTCCTATTCCCCCATGTGTGTCTCTTTTCCTCTCCTCTACTTTTCTCTCTCCTCCCTTCTCTCTCTCCTCTCCTCTTTTCCCCCGTTTCTCTCTCTCTCTCTCCTCCTCTTTAATGCTGCTCTGCAGCTTCCCCTGCCAATAAAGACCTTTCGTACAAGCCTTAGTGTTCTGTAAGATTTGTGCCGGCTGAGTACCCCCCTTTCATCTGGTGTCAGAAGCGGGATCTATTAGGGAATGCTCCAAATTCCTAAGAGCTCCCTATCTTCTTCTCGCACTCCCAGCACTCACCATCTTCAGCTTGTGTCCATCTGCCAAGGCGCCATAACCAGCATGCAACACCACCTCCTCTGAACTCAGTAAGTACCCCTATGGGAGCGAGTTTTCCTAAATTGTGGGCTAGGTTGCTTACATTCCTGGCGATTCACCCGTCTCGAGGCTTGAGTTCCCAATTCCCTTTAACCTTGCGTGGCCTAGCGCAGTGCTTCCATGCCCAAAAATTCTTGGCACCAGGTCTCAAGCTCTCCCTGGCCCCAGGGGTCTGACGCAGATTTAAGTATGATGACGATTATCTTAATCTGTGTCCCATTTCTCGGCCAGCAGCAAAGCTAGGAAGATGTTCCCACTCTGTCCCTGGTCCACGTGTGAGCAGAATCACTCTTTATTTCCATGACAAATCACCACAGGTGCAAGCTATTCTATCCCACCTAACTCCCCCTTAAGGTACTTATTACGCCACCTGGTAAACTTAAGATTAATTAAACTCTACCTAGGTTTGGCTACTTTACAAGCTAAATAAGCAAAGTATCTAACCAAGCTATAATTCATTTAATTTTTCTTTAATCCAAAACTTATACAACTATTGTAAGTGCCTTGGCAAATGGAGCAGGGTCCCCTACGCTCAGAGCTCCTATCTTAAAACCAAGCTTAATTTACATTCAGATAATACCAACATTCTTGTAACAAAGAACTCTTCCTACTTTCCATCTTGCTATTCAAACTTCATGCCATACTAGTCTCCTCCTTCAACCACACAATTGCCTCCACCCTCTGTCCCTCCTACTTCCCCGGCAACCAGTCTAAACTCGTCTTCTGACTACTCCTCTCCTGACACCTCCTCTCCAACTGACCCTCAGAGCTCTTCCTGTTATCTCTCAGTCCACTTCCGACTGCTCCAAGAAACACTTCCGGACCTCTTTACCTCTATCCCCTTCTTCCTCTAGCTACTCCATATAATTCTACAGTAACTTCCACTTACTTATCCTTAACTTCCCTCTACTCCTCGCACCCGCTCCCACTCCCATCAGTCTCCAAAATTAGAAAAACCTTCAACTCTCTCACTTCCTAGCCCCACTCCACCAAGTAACTGAAATCAATGATGTAATTTCTGTTTATTCCTTTCCCATGAATGAACTCACACATCTTAAAGTTAAACTAAGTTCCTTTACTTCTAATCCTTCTCATTTTTATTAAAAAGTTTCAATTTATTACTATATCCTCTCAACTTACCTAACATAATATTTTTATTGTTTTAACTAATACCCTAACCCCTAACTAGTGTGGGAGAAGGCAAAAAAGGCAGCAGATCAATTTCATATATCAAACAATGAGCATCCTACAGGTAACACTGTAGTCCTTAACTCCCAACTAAATTAAATTATAATAATAATGTGGGAAGAGAATTAAAGACATTTTTATTACCTGCATTCTTTACGGACTTAAAGCTTTCACCAAAAAGGCTATCAGTTATGATAAATTAAGGAAAGTCATACAAAATAAGTCTAAAAAAATCCTTCAACTTTCCTCCAACACCTTACTGAGGCTTTTATTAAGTATACTAATTAAAATCCTAAAACAGTAAGTGGGAAAACCATTCTCATAACTTATCTCTTTAATCAAAGTTACCCCGACATTGAACTTAACCTAAAGCTCTTGGAGCACGGACCCCTGACACCCCAG
>CAUYON010070617.1:0-70454 GCA_963573935.1 Arctocebus calabarensis | reverse complement strand
TTATATAGTGATCAAGGAAATGCCATGAAGGATATCTGTAACAGTATGATCAAAATATTTCTGAATGTATATGAATCGTGCCCTGTGATTGCACCAATGTACATAATTATGATTCAATAAAATTATTAAAAAAAAAAAGAGGTTAAGTTTTGACATTGTTTTGGGCCATTTGTATATCTGTTTGTGATTTTTCTGGCATTTATAGTGGGTTTATTATTTTATTATTGACTCATAGCTCTTTATAGATTCTAAATATGAGCCCTCTGTATATTGCCTCTGTGCAAGTGTCTCCTCCCAGTCTGTGGCTGTACTCTTTTACTAGTATCTTTTAATTAATTTAATTTTAAATTTTGATGTAGTTTAATTTTTTCCCTATGAATAGGGCTTTTGGGGGTTTCTGCTTAAGAATATCCCACATTTACTCAGTTATTCTCTGATATACCTTCTAGAAGTTTCATTGTTTTGACCTTTCCCCTTTAGCCTTGCAATCCACTGGGATTGTGCTTAGTGTCCAGTGTGAGAACTATGAATACATCTAGTTTATTCAGCACAATTTATGGAGATTATTGAAAAGTCACCTTTTTTATGATTTAGACAAAAGGGCAACTATCGTCACAAAATAATTGTGTATGTATGAATGGATTTTAGTTCAATATAGATTTTAAATTCCACCTTGTTTTACACAAATGAAATTTCTCAGTGGTTCTCAAAGACAGGGCCCCAGAACAGCTGCATTATCATTACCTGAGAACTTGTTACAATTGTAAATTCCCATGCCTGACATACTGAATCAGAAATCCTCCAAACCAACAGGCTAGTGTTCTGGTTCACCCTTTGATTGATTCTAAGTTACACTAATGTTTGAGAATCAGTGATTCAAATTTACCCACATATTTGTAGTATTCATTGTTATTTATTCCTTCCTCTATCTCTGAGTTTCCATATAAGAATGGCCATCTTTTTACCTGAAGAACACTCCTTATCAGGTCCTTTTGTACAGATCTAAAAGATTATAAACTATTTGTTTTGTTTGCCCAAAAGTCACTTCATTTTACCATCACTACCAAAGAATATGTTTGTTAGGTATAGGATTCAAGATTAGCCACTATATACTTTTAATACTTTACATATTTTATTCCACTTTTTCTGGCTTGTCTTATTTCTGTTTTTATAAAATTAACTATAAATATTTTCATTATTCCTTTGCAAGAAATCTCTACTTTTCTCTGATTTTATTTTCTCCTGTCACTGATCTTCATCAGTTTTACTCTACACTTTTTATTACTTTATTCTTGCATTACTTTGTACATGTTTTTGTTGTTGAGACAGAGTCTCGCTGTGTCACCCTCAGTAGAGTGCTGTAGCATCACAGCTCATAGCAACCTCCAACTCTTGGGTTTAAGCGATTCTCTTGCCTCAACCTCACACATAGCTGGAACTACAGGCACCCTCCACAATGGCCAGCTATTTTTTGTTGCAGTCATCATCATTGTTTTTAGCTGGCCCAGGCCGGGTTCGAACCCGCTACCTTTGGCGTATGTGGCTGGCGCTGTAACTATTGTGCTACGGGTGCCGAGTATACTTTGGACATTTTTTAAATTCTGCTTAGCACTTATCGGACTTCTCAACTTTATCTTGACGGCTCTTATTTGATTTGGAGTGATTTAAATCATAGTATCTTCAAATATTGTTTCTGCTTCATTTTATTTCTTCTCTGCTTGTGGAATTCCAGTTACACAGGTGTTATATGTCTTCACTGTTTCCTCTGTGTCTCTTTCTGTAGTATCTGAATTTTCCATCATTTCTAATCTCCATCTTTAATTTTGGAGATTTCTGTCCAACTTAGTACAGATCACTCTTTAGCTCTTTCCAGTGTGCCTCTCTGTCTCCTCACTGAATTCTTAATTTTCATTATTGTATTTTCTGGTTTGAGGATTTCTACTTCATACACACATAGACATACAGACACAAATGTGTTAGTTCAGTTGTAATTGTTAATGAAAGTTTTTATCTCCTCGCATGTAATAAACATGGTGATTTAAACATTTCTAATAACTTGAATATCTGGGTCCTTTGTGGATCTGCTCTGTTCACCCCTTCTGCCATATGAGATTACAACGATCAGGTGGTTTTGTGAACCAGATGCCGAGCGGCTCGCTCTCAGACTTCCCAGGCTCCAGAACTATCAGAAATAAATTTCAGTTGTTTATACATAGTTCACCCACCAAGTTTATGGGATTTTTGTTATAACAGCCCAAATAGACTATACTTTTAATAAACTTCCTGATGGTGAGCCCAGGACTCTAAACCTGGCTTCTAGAACTTCAAAGATGTCAGCCTCTCCACCTCTAAGCTGCTCTTTCTTCAATCATAAAATACTTCCAGAGAAGAAAGTGACTACGAATCAGGCTTACCTCCTCTGACCTTCCTCTGTCCTGCTATTGGCTGTCTGATATATCAGGCATGGTTTGCTTATTCTTACTGTCCCCTCTAGATATCCTCCCCCTCGGGGTTCATTTCCAACATATCTAGACTAAGTCCTTTTTCCTTAAAAGACTAAAGATTAACTTAAATCTGTTTCCAAATTCTCTTATTACCGATAGACAATTGCTTAATGTCAGAGATTATAAATTAACATCTCTATCCAAACCTGTCCATCTCCTACTGATTAAGAGAAATATAGGAACTTTTTTGTGAGAAGGAAGTTCATGCACATTATTAAGTCACTGCTAGGAGGTCACAAGTTCGTAAGAACAAAAAAATGTACTTAGGTATTAAAACCACATTTCTAAATTTTCCCTTTACTGTTTGTCTAGAATGTACTTATTTCATTACCAACAAGTATCGCAGTTAAGTGATAGCTGATCCCAAAGCATAATCAAAAGTTTATAGTTTTAAAATTTAATTGAACTAAAATTTAAAATTGGGCATTGTTTATTTAAATTTCTTTTCTGAGATAACTTATACATTCACATACAGTTTGTGAAACAATGCAGAGAGATCACATGTACACTTAGTCCAGTTTCTCCCAATGGCAACATCTGACAAAACTATAGTACAGTGTTGCAATTGGGGTATTGATATGGATACAGTCAAGAGTCAGAGCAGTTTAGTCCAGCACAGATCTCCCTCATGGGAAGGATAGACCTCCTTTTATGACTCATTCACTTTCCATAAGCCTTATTTAACCCTACCCCAAAAGACCAGTGCCCCTAATATTTCTAAATGCACCAAAGACTTTAGACTCCTTTTCCTTGTGCAATTAGAGGGTTCATAACTAATACCCACCCAAACCCAAGGGATCCTTATGAACACCAAAATAATAACTCAGCAATCTTCATTGTCATAAATACAATTCACAATCACCATTGTCACGGTCATTGTTAATATGCAATTTTTTTTCCTCTAGGCTTTTACTTTAGTTGCTTCATTCTTTTTCTCAAATCTAGGTAGTACTCTAGATAAAGTTAAAAACTCAAATGAAAGCATTGCCTTTAAAAGCATTGCAAAGAATAGGTGTTGCAAATGTAGTTGGGAAATTCTCATTTCATCTTAGTGCCTTGTTGTGCTATCACTAACATCACACCTTTGTGGAAGCCAGTAATAGCAAACTGATCCGACTAGTCCCCTTGTGACATGAACACTTCCTGGATATCTGGTTAGACACAGTGGAGACTGTATTGCTCTCCTTTCTTTCTGAGAGATAAATGTAATCAAGCAGGTGCTCATCTTAAACCTTATTATTCTGAAGAGTTTTACTTAAAATTATGATATATAGAATACAGGATGGCCATAAAGTTTGCATGCAATTTTAAATTGCACACTATTTTCAATTGCACAGGAATTCTATCACCACCTTATATGCCAATATTTTAATAGTATTTCATTTCACAGATCTATATGAGGACAATTTTTTCAGTTATTTTATTTCTTTCTGAAGTGTTACGCCTTATTTTTAATAAAGGCAATCCTAAAAGGATATAATTTTCCTGAGTCACTTAATTCTGTGTGTCAATAGTTTCAAAATAACTAAACAGCTGAAACTAGATTAATACAATCATCAAGAACCGCCTCAAGCACAAACACTCCCTAAAAGGTTTGATGGGGTTATGTGTGTCTGTGCATGTGTGTGTGTTGGGGGGTATAAAGTGATGAAGGGTTGGATGGCTGTATGAAAGCCTCAACTGTTGTTAACACAATCAGTAGCCATGTGCTCCCTCCCTGGGCTGCAGCCAGGAATACGCAACACTCACTCCCCTAAAGTGTCTATCCTCAGGGTGAACATAGTTCAGTAGATACACATATGGAAAACGACCATTTTGTTGACTTTTGAAGAGTTGTCATTTTTTATATGAATTCAGTCATGTCTAAGTTTGTCAATGGCAGCAAACATGCCTGTGACTAAATGTCACCCTGTTGGTGATAGCTCATCAGTAGATAAGAACAAATTCAGTTCTGCTTCATTGCTCTTGTTTGGAGCATATCATTTCAGTTCTAACATATTTTCATACCAACTGTTCAAACTTGAATCTCTTTCATTTTCTCAGGAGTGATTTCCTTCTCAAAGATATTGACAATCTTGTCACTGCATCGTATCTGTTCATATCCATCTACTAGAACCTGGGTTTGTTTTTGTGCAACATAATTAGCTAAACTTCAAAACATTAGAAGTGAATTTTTTACCATGAGCACATGGAAATTGTACACGTGTTTGCCCTGCCTGATAGTCCTAACGCCAACACACAGGAAGTACTGCAAAAGACCATCAGAGGGGGAGGGACAACTGTGCAAGGCAATAGCCTTGCTTCATTCTCAGCTCACCACCATACAATCTGCTATCGAGAGCTCACTTTTAGAATTGCCAAGGTCATATTTTCTAGTTTAAGATGGACACAGATTTGTAAATTCAAACAGAATCCTATAGGATAATGACTGTTATCAGCAACACTGTGGCTTTTGTTAAATCAATGATATAACTTAAAAGGCAACATCTAGAATCCTATAGGAGGAGCTCAGTTTTTCTCCCCACTCACTTTTAGATGACTACACATAGGAGGGCGTCATCCATGGACCCACAGAGAAGACTGGCCTTTAAGTTTTGTGCAATCCCTGGAAAGCTTGCTTCATCTGGCATTCTTACAACTCAAGAAAATACATATCAGAAAAATAAGAGTGAGTTATGAGACTATAAGTGGAAATTCTACTCTCAGGTTTTCATGTAAAAGTCAATAATTTCCTAAAACTTCAGTCCTTTGAGTCCTAGTGGTAACAAATCACATGTAATACATCACAACTAATCATTCTCAAGGTGTGTCTATTGGCTCCCTGTAATTATAGAACTACTGGTTTGACTTCATCAATTGAAGTAAAGCTTAGCAAGTTTCTGCATCTAACTAATTTGATGCCTTTGATAACAGTACTTTTGATGACAGTTTTCTCTTTAGTAGTTAGTGTCAGTAGCAACCTTACTTTCCCAACCTCTGATTGACCCAGCTCTGTATATTGACTCAGCTTAACGCTGGTTGGCTGCACTATGAAATCCTGGTCCTCCTTTGCTTTTCAGATTGATCCAAACAATAGTAAGGTGTAACACAAAGGGCTCCAATTCAAATGTCATTAAAGACCCAGACAGGTGTCTTGTGCTGTGGAGCCGTCTATGTAAGGACATAGGGAGTATTGATAACTGTGGCAAAGTGGAGAGCGTACCCAGCCTCCACTTGCCTCAATTTCTTTTCATATTGCACAGTAGGCCAAAGCAACTTCTTGGCTATCAGTTTAGAACTCTTGACATTAACTAATATATTCTGCCCAAGCTAGTCTTCTCCCATGGTTCCAACTGAGATTTAGGGAATAGATTTTGCCTCTGTCCTCATGACCTCACTCAGCACCTGAGAACTTTGCTGTGTCTAACCCACAGGGATCCAATCCACAGGACTGAGGTGTGAAGCACGACCCAGATCTTACATACTGTGGTTACATATCAGCCATCTGTGATTCTGATTTAATACTCGGGTTACTTTCCCTGTGGCTAGAACTTTGCCTATTGTGTCTGTTGCCTTCTATCTGAAACCAGGTGCTGGCCACCAATAAACTATTACGCTAGAATGGTGATTTCCAATCAGTGTGCTGCAGCACACTGGTGTGCTCGGAGAGGGTCTTAGGTGTGCCACGAAAATTTTTGAAGATCATTAGATAAGATACTTGTAAAAGAAGTTCAAAGCACAGTAAGTATAATCTTGTTTTTGCTTTTTTTGTTTGTTTTTGTTTTTATTTTTGTTTTGCAGTTCAGCCAAGGCTGGACTTGAACCTGCCACCCTCGGTATATGGGCCCAGCGCCCTACTCACTGAGCCATAGGCTCCACCCACTTTTTTTTTTTTTTTTCAGTTTTTGGCTGGAGTTGGGTTTGAACCCACCACCTCTGGCACATGGGGCCGGTGCCTTACTCCTTTGAGCCACGGGTGCCACCCTTTGCTCTTATTTTTATCAACATAGTTTAAGTATACTGTGGAAGTTTATAGGTTCAAGTGTATGATGAGATAATAAGGGTTGGAAAACCCTGCTCTACAAGCTAACCATGAGCCTTTTGACTCTCGAATGTTCTTCCACTAGTATGGGAACTGGAGGCTCTACCTGAACATGCAGCCAGGTCAAGAGAATGTCTCTGTTCTGATGCTGTGCATGAAGGGTGCAGTCCCCTCCATGCACACACCTGAAGTCCAGCAGCATGTCAGAGAGATCTTATGGCTCCATATTTCTTTTTATATCCAAAAAATATTGTTCCTGAGTTCACCAAAATCATAATTTAAGGGAGTATATACCTTGAATGAGCCTTTAGTTTTCCACTTGCTGGGTTATGCAAGTTTTTGTCCACTTTTCAAGAAACCATGGAGAGTCTGGTATTGACCACCTAGAAGGAAAGCCATCCATAGATCACATACCACAATTATCTGCTCTGTAAAAGTGGCAGGCAGCTTGCTCAAACTGTTCGCTGCCCCTTTTCATGCTACTCGGTTGCTAAAGTTAAGAAGCATATTACTATAAACACTTTCCTGTACCTCAGCAACTTCACAGCATATGCCTATCAAGTTACTCTGGAAAAAGACATGAAGAGCTCTCACAAAGAGGGGAAACATAATAAGAAAATAATATCATTAAACTGTAGGCAGCAATTTTATTCCAACTAGAGTTTCTGAATTGTCTGTTGCTAGAACCCTAGCCATTGGAAATCATGTCTTACTTCTATCCTCTGATCCTGTAATACCCTGGAAGCTACAAGACAGGACACTAAAGATACCTGCAAGTTTCCTGAAATCCAAGTACAAGGGAGTGTCAAAGAGGTCAATATATATTTATTCTTCAGTAGAAGAAATAAAACATGGAGTCATGATTTCAAAATTAGTCAAAGAATAATTGACTTTATAAGGCTAATAAGAATTCCTTAAATATAAAAGAACAGAGGGAAACAATTCAACTCAAATCTCCAAAATACTTCTATTGCTTCAGGCAAACAGGATACTTGCTATCTCTATGGTCCATGTACATATTTTCTCAATGCCATGGAGCAGAGCCGTAGTCAAAGATGTGGGCTGACTTCCCACCAGGGGGAGCTGTGAACTTGACTAACATCAAGCAGCCAGAGGTCACTTGGGGTCTGGTCTACTTAACGTCAGTTAAAATTAAGGGTGCATGATTTAAGGAGGTGAGAAAATACACTCCAAAATGTTTAATTTCAGATGAACAACCAATAATTTTGAGCAGACATATGTACCATGCAATATTTGAGACATACTAAAAATACTTTAATTAAATTAAAATCTAACTGACATCCTATATTTTCTCTGGCAACCCTAGTTGAAAAGTATGTTGGCTACAGAAAGGAAGAAAGAATAGCCACCTTTAATAGTAAAAGACAGGGCCTATTTTCTGAATACCAGAAATGGAAGCACGGAGGAAATGGGAGGAGGAGCTCATGGTGATCATGCTGCACCTGTCAGCTCAGGTTATCAAGTATCTGCAGACAAGTGGCCCATAGGACTACGAGACAGTGGTGGTAGGAAACATAAGGAGTGAACTCAAGAAAGACCACATAGGAACTCGCTAAGCTGTCCACGGCCTGGCAAGCATTGTCATCCAACCCGTCTTATGTGATTTCCCTGACTTTGAAAATAGGATGGAAACTCTGGGACATTCTCCTGTCCCATGAAAGGGAATGGAAGGGTTGAAAAATTGGAAGTTAGGATAAACTTGGTGTGTATTTGAATTAAAAGTGGCTTTAAGTGTAATTCCAGCCTTTGAAAATTCCTTTGGCTTAAATGAACTAAAAACAGCAGACAGGACTATGTCTGTCTGATATTCACAAGACCCTTGAGCTTCTTCAAAAAGGATAGATTTTTATTCATCGTTATACTCACCAGTAGCGGATGCAAACCTGACTCAGGAGACAGCTATAGATGTCTGTCATTTTGATGTATTGTGATCATGAGATTGAATATGGAGTTTCTCCAAAGAAATGGGTCTCCCAAGGCATTAGGACCTGCGTTTATTTTGAAAATGACCTATAACTCAAAGTATAACTGAGATTATTTTAAGTAAAATAAAAGTAATCTGGTAAAAATAAAAGCAAATATAAAATTATGATGTTTTTCTTTGATTGAATGTTAGAAACCACTGCAGCCATATCTGTGCATGACCAAACACCCCAACCTTTTAGGAAATGGTTAGTTGCACTTCAGGGGCAGAGTAATCTCAACATTACTGGGATTTAAATTATTGAATGAATGAGGAGTGTGTCATGGGGAAGCAGTGAGCTTAATATCTGGTGGTGTGTCTGGAATAATGTGCTATTTGTCTTCCTTCTACCTTACACCACTGGCCCACTACCCTGCCCTGGACTGCTGTGGCACTCAGCATGTCCTTCCCTATAGATGAGGTGCATAATTCACAAGGAAAACTTGTGCTTCAGCCTAACAGGCTTAACCTGGACAATGTCACATTTTGAGCATAAAATGATATATTAGACACTGTGTGAATAAAGAGCTTCAGACAAAAAAAAAATTCTAGCTTATCATATAAGTTCTGTCTTTCACTATAATGCCCAGACTGCCTGGTTTACATGAAAATTCACTTAGCGGATTTGGCTTAAGTCACCTCATAAAGTCCACTGTATTACTTCCATAAAAATAAACAGTTTCAAAATTGAGATTATTTTAGTGCCAATAGAGAATTGTACTAATTTCTGACAGCTGTCATTTTAAATCTGTGCAAATAACAAAATGAGAATGTATTCTTAGAAAGAAAAATTACCTTTTGCAGAGGACTCACCAAATTCATAAAATCTATAATTGTTCAGGTGAACCAGAATGATAAGATCAAACTGGAATACTAGAGGGCTTTAAATGATTTGGTTGAGTTTTATTTGGGGAAATGATGGCTTACTGGTAATATTGTTGGTATGTGTTTATATTCCTATGTCTTAAATGTTTCATAATTCGCTTTTAAGAAAGAAGCAGAAATCAGAGTTGCTTCAATTATACATATCCTTTATGTGACCTTAATAGACAGAACAATCTCTGTGACACCCATTAATTGTATGATTTTTGTCTCCATGAACATAATCACTCATACCCTCTGATACTTCTTGACTCGTCCAGTTGCAAATCAAAGGAAAATATTTTGATGAGCAAACAAAATAGCTTTAGCATTAGAGTTAGATATGCAGAAAATAGGTTCATGTATTATTAGGGACTCCTCCAACCCATAAACCTCTCTAACTGCCCCTCTCTGTCCTCTTCTTCAACATTTTGAAAAAACCTGTTTAAAGTCACTACCTCCTCTTAGCTATCCTCGATGTATCCTTGGCCATGTCCTCTGACTCACTCTATCAATATCATAAGGACACATTAGTGGCCATTACCACAAAATTCTTACTAAATCTTACCTAATCTCCGTAGCATCTGCACTGTTAATCTCCTCATCTTTCTTGTCCTGTTATCCTGTCATGTTTAGGCTTCATGAAATGATGTGTATTTGGCTTTTCTCCTCTGAGTCCAGATTCCACTGCTTATCAGCCACTTCTCCTTGAGCATTTTACTGTAAGCCTAATTTTACTGGTAAGACTAATTGTTTTTCCTGTAAAATTTACTCATTGCAGCATCACTTGGACTGTTTATTGTTTCTGTACAATACAAAACCAGGCAGTCATTTAAAAATATAAAGTAAATCAGCTGTAGCTGGAAAATGTAAGTTGTGCAACAGTAGTTTTTAAAAAGGAATTATTGCTAAAATCAATAGTTATATAAATATGTACATAAAAAGCAGGAAAAATTAGAAACACATGCCCTATTCTTTCTTTACCAAAAGTTGTTTTATGGAGTGCATTACATAGAATATTTACCTTCTAAATTATGTTTTCTTAATAGTGTAAATTTTGTGTAAGCATATGTTACTTTGACAGCTATAAAATATGAAAGAGAAAGTGAGGAAGGGGATAGAATAGACTTCAATTCTAATCAACTTGCATACTCAGGTTGATTTAAATGATACAGCACTTGGCTTGTGTTGAGTTTAACGGTCTGTGGGACATGGCAAGTTAACTCATTATTACCTCATTGCACCTTTGTAGTTTCAATTTTTTCGACTTAAAGTCCTAAAATGTTTGTATGCTCCTCAAGGTTGCCACTTTTTCTATCTTCCATCACTCTGTATGCTTTCCCTGCCATTCCCATGCCAATGACTCACATTTCTAGCCCAATTACCTTGTGAAGCTCCGGACCCACCTATCACAGGTTTGAGCATATTTTTGCTTACAGGCTCCAAAATGCAACATGCACAAATCTAAAGTCTTCATCTTGACCTTCTATAGGTGCTCGGCCTCTGGGATTCCTATTTCAGTGCCTTGGTACCACCACTAACCCATTGCATAAGTCAGGAATCTGAAGGTCAAACAACTGATGACTTGTCCATAACTGATGACTTGTCCAGTCAACTCTTCCCTTTCATCTCCTTCATCACTCTATAATCCATCCCCTTCTGTTTAACCTCACTACCTTTCCCTACATCACATCTATAACTGCCACCTACTGGTCTTGCTGTCCAACTTTGCATTGCTTCAATTCATTTATTCAACAAGTATTTACAGAGCAGAATTTATAGTCATTGGGGAGAAAGATAAGCAGGTTTGTAATCACAACTTCCATTTCCATCAGTGTTGGCTTTATTATTCTTATTCTGTATAATATTGTACAAACATATACATGTCATTCTTACTCAACTTTTTAAGAATATAAACATTTTACTGCAATCATACCATAGGATGACAGTGATATGACAGTGGTACATGGGGTCTTGACGACACAGGGTAAATAACCAGCTTAGAGCAGGTTATCTTCAGGAAAGCTTCCTGAGGAAAACTACATCTGAGCTGAAACTGAATGTATGAGTAGGTGTTGGCTAGATAGAGAGAAAGAGGAAATTTTCCCTGCCAAAAGCACCATTTTTTTAATTACATCATATTGTGTACATTAATGCAAGCATGGGGTACAATGTGCTGCTTTCATATACAATCTGAAATGTTTTCATCAAACTGGTTAACATAGCCTTCGTGGCATTTTCTTAGTTATTGTGTTAAGACATTTATATTCTGCATTTAGTAAGTTTCACCTACACACCATTTTTTAATGTCCAGGAAGCCAGTTTTCTTAGCATGAAATATTCTGTTCCACTGTAGTTATTATTTGTCATCAGGGTACAAGCAACAGAAGAAGCAGAAGCAGATCTCTATAAACTTTGTAAGAATACTAGACCCCATTCTAAGAAGAATGGGAACGAGTGCACGAGTCAAAGCAGGAGCATCACATAGTAAGATGATTGCCCTGGCCACAGTGGCACCTGCTCTGCCCTCCAATCAGAGGGAACTTCATACTTTCTACTTAAGATCTTTCATGTGATCTCTATTTCCTTTAGCTTTAAGTCCAAGTATTATCTAGTCTCTGTTTACATCTTTATCCATAACTCTTGTTATTCACGCAGCTATTACACTCTCAGCCCCAGCAAAATCACTCCTTAAAAACAAAAGTACTACAGAATCTTGGTTCTGAGCCTTTGCATACTCTGTTCCACAACACTTGTCCCTAATTCTAGAACATTTCTGCTGTGGTAACAAATATTAACCATTCAGGGCTCAACTTGAAATTATTGACATTATATGACTCATTGATCCCTGCTTAAGTTTGATCTGTGCCTCTACTCTGCAATCAAAATGCTGTGTGAAGATCCCTATCTTTTTATGACTTAGCATGTCCCACTGTAAATGCCTGCCTTTTTCTCTTTTCTTTTTGTATCATATCCTAGTGTGCATAATAAATTCTGTAAAATTAGGGCTTTGTTTGTAGGAATATAATAAATATATACTGAAGTAATGTATGAATACCACTTAGTTTTCTTATATAGAGAAAATAACAGGTTTCTTAAGGAATACAAAAGCTCAAGCAAATACATCAAATAAAATATTACACTAGCATTAATTTAAAATAGATAAGAAATACCTTTATGAATTATGTGATGGAAATCATAGGGGGCAAAAGACCATATATTAGTCATGTCTTTTTTAATTCCTGTGCTATTAAGTTATTCAAGATTTCTTAACAAGTTATAAAGTAAGGTGTTTAGTCAGATGATTTTAATATTTCTTTCAAATTTAAAATCCTATCAGACAATAGCATTGAATGTAGGTAGAATCTACCTACATCTACAAATGTCTCCCAGACTATTTAACTAACAATATAGCTTATTCATTTCTACTCAGTTGCCTAAATTGGAAGTGAAGGAAATAAAATATATTTTAGTAAGCCAACAGTGTTTGATAAACTATCTTTCACCCTCTCCTGATAAATTGGTTTGTTTTTGTGATTATGCTACAGAATGAAAATTTAATTCTTAAATAAAATTGAAGTGGAAAACAATTTGTCTCAACTATAAATGGTGCCTTGAAACCCGCGGTTAAATCTACTCTTAGCAATTCAATTCTAAACACTGTGATTCAACCTGAGATAGAAATTCACTTATAAATTGAATGGTGTTATTTCCTGAATCTGTGTGTTGTGTTAGTATCTTTTCAGGCATTAGCTTTTTTGATTAGAAAAATATCGAAGCTGGCATGGAGAATTGCAAACGTTTGTATTACAATTCTTCAAATGAATATGATTTAATGTCAGAACATTGTCACGTGGCTGTAAATCTAACATTTCCAGTTTTAGATAAACAAGGTAATGTCACCTTTGAGAATCTATCCACAAACTGCCAGAGCAAAATTAACCGCAGTTCATCAAAAGAGCATCCAACTGTCTTAGTAGAATGGACATTGATTATGTACCAGTTGAAGCAGACGTGATTCACGCTGAATGGAAATCAATCGACACTACCTGTATAATAAGCTTGATCCTCCCCTTACTGTTTGGAAAATGGAGCTAAGATCAGCTCTGGGGAGAGAAATGCGCTCTCCACGTCGTGCTAGTGCTTCGTGGGAGTTGAGGAAAGCTGGGGATGAGTCCCAAAGAGCGCAGGGCCGAGGAAAGGCAAACAGAGGCCTGCTGCAGACAGAACCCCGTCCATCCCTGGGCAGCCGACTGGCCTGTGGAGAGACCATTTAGACAGAACTGTAGAGGGACTCAGCGTGGCTGGCCCAGCCAGTGGTGCGTCTCAGAGGTGGAAGAAGTTGGCACTTTGGGGCGGCGCCTGTGGCTCAGGGAGTAGGACCCGGCCCCATATACCGACCCCGGTCAAAAACTGGAAAGAAAGAAAGAGAAAGAAAGAAAGAGAAAGAAAGAGAAAGAAAGAAAGAAAGAAAGAAAGAAAGAAAGAAAGAAAGAAAGAAAGAAAGAAAGAAAGAAAGAAAGAAAGAAAGAAAGAAAGAAAGAAAGAAAGAAAATTAAAATAATTACTGGGAGAGCTTCAAGATAGATGATTGGATGCATCTGGTACTTGCCTTGTCCATGGAGAGGAACTACTGTAGCAAGTAAATTACCATACTTCGAATAGATCATCTAAGAAAGAACATGGGAATTCAATAGAGAAGTGAAGGAAATCACTGAAAACAAGGAAGGAGAAGGAAACAAGGCAGCCTGTTCAGCAGGGAAAGGCAGGGAGTCAGTAGTGGCTCCCTAAGGTAGGGATAGGGTAAGTGAGAAACCCCCAGGGGTCCACATTTTCTCAGCAAACTCCTACAATCCTAGCCACAGGAGGGCCTTTTGACCCTTGTGGGACATGAGACTACTATAGGGAGCTGCCTGGAGACCGTGTCGAGGCATTGTTCCAAAAAGTGACCTCATGCTGGGTCCCACAAACCTGTGAGTTCTAAGCAGCTGCAGTGCCATTTGAGGACACATCTTCTACTGGACTGTATCCAGTTCTGCCAGCAAGGCTGAGGTAAGAGCCATGAGCAGTGATCTAACCACACCTCCAGCTGAAGAGTGGCCATGCTTTTTCACATGCCCAAGGACAAATGCCACTACCAACAACCACCACCACTGCAGCTGCTGTGGGGCCAAGGCACAAGTGAAACCCATACCCCCAACCCCAGCTACCTACCAATGGCTTCTCCCAGAGAGAGCAACCTTGCCCTCCCTAGAGGCAGGGTGCAGAGAAGCTACTGCTGCTCCTACCTGAGTATTCTACCAGTGACCTGGAGATCATTCCACCCTTGGCTACCACAACCAGTGCCTGGATGTACCACTAGGGGGGCCTGAGGCCAGATACCACCACCACCACCTAGTACCCAAGCATACCTTCCAGGAGCCTGAGAATCATTTAACACTTTTCCCAGGTCTGAGGTTGGGTCTGCTCAACCTGCTGATACAACAACAGCTGGCACCCACCAGTGTGGACTAGATCTCAGAAGGTTGTCTCATCACTGCCATTGCCATCACCCATGCCATGCTGCCATGCTACTGCCTCTAGGCAGTAGAACCTGCTTACCTGCCCAATCCCACATTGCCATTCCTGGTACCCAAGCAAGCCACATTCAGGCCCTGCTTACCTGCTTACCTGCCCAACCCCACACTGCCATTCCCGGTACCCAAGCAAGCCACATTCAGGCACAAGAATCAGACTGTTGGACCCTCTTTCACTAGTGCCAGTGTACACTGCCTGGGCCCCAAGGGTAGGGATGGCTAGCCCAGCACTGCCACCACTGGAGTCCCAATACAGGCCCACCTAGCATCCTAGTCCTAAGCAAAACTTCACCACAGCCCCATTAACAAAGTACTAAGCCATTGAGGAAATTATAAACACCACTGATGATATTTATAGCCAAAGAAATCATACAGAGTCTGCACTATTGCACATACTCTTTTCTTGTATTGCACAAGCAAAGGCAGTTTTACAAAATTCTGGAAAAAGAATTTAAAACATACTAAAGGGGGTGGCACCTGTGACTCAAAGCAGTAGGGCTCCGGCCTCACATACCAGAGGTGATGGGTTCAAACCCAGCCTCTGCCAAAAACTGAAAAGAAAAAAAAAAAAAATACTAAAGGAGCCCAGTGCGATGCAAGGGAATTTCTGAAAAATAATACAAAATGAAATATTAATGAGCAATGTATCAAAGAGATAGATATAACAAAAAAGAATCAAACAAATTCTGGAACTGAATAATTCATTGAATGAAATAAAAATATAACCAAAAGCTACAGCAATAGACTAACTAGATCAATCACAAAAAAAGAATCTCAGAATTTGAAGACAAGTCTTTTGAGTAACCGAAACAGAAAAAAAATAAAGAAAACAAAATATAAAAGAATAGGAAACCCTTGCATGATACCTAGGACACCATAAAGTGACCAAATATTTGAATTTTTGTTTTGTTTTGTTTTTGAGACAGAGTCTCATTATGTCACCCCTGGTAGAGTGCCATGATGTAATAGTTCACAGCAACCTCCAACTCTTGGGCTTAAGCGATTCTCTTGCCTCAGCCTCCTAAGTAGCTGAGACTACTGTCCAGCTGGAAAAAGAATTTAAAACATACTAACAGGGGTGGCACCTGTGGCTCAAAGTAGTAGGGTGCCGGCCTCACATACTGGAGGTGACAGGTTCAAACCCAGCCTCTGCCAAAAACTGAAAAGAAAAAAAAAATACTAAAGCAGCCCAGTGAGATGCAAGAGAATTTCTGAAAAATAATATAAACTATACTGCCTGACACAACACTTGACTATTTTTTTGTTGCAGTTGTTTAGCCTGCCTGGGTAGAGTTCGAACCCACCACTCTCGATGTATGTGGCTGGTACCACTGTGCTGCGGGCGCTGAGCCCAAACATTTGAATTTTTGAGGCCCCAGAAGGCCACAAGAAAAATGAAAGGGTAAGAAAGCCTATTTAACAAAATAATATATGAAACATCCCAAATCTTGCAAAAGATTTAGACAACCAGATACAGAGGCTCAAGGATCCCCAAGTAGATACAATTCAAAAAGGTCTTTTTTTATGGCTGTAGTCAATCTGTGTAAAGTAAAAGACAAAGGGAAAATTCTAAAAACATCAATAGAAAAGATCTAGTCATCTGTAAAAGACCCCCCCAATAGAATAACAGCAGAAAACTTACAGACCAGGAGAGAATGGGATAATATATTTAAAGTGCTGAAAGAAAAAGCTACTGGTGCAGGATATTATAGAGTTGGTGGTTCATGCCTGTAATCCTAGCACTCTGGGAGGCCAAAGTGGGTGGATCTCTTGAGCTCAGGCATTTGAGACCAGCCTGAGCAAGAGTGAGACCCCAACTCCACTAAAAATAGAAATATTAGCAGGGTATCCCAGCTACTCAAGAGGTTCAGGCAAGGATCACCTGAATCCAGGAGTTTGAGGTTGCTGTAAGCTAGGTTGATGTCATGGCATTCTACCCCAGGCAAACCCACAACAAACTAGGCATAAAAGGAACATATCTCAATATTACGAAGGCTATTTATGACATACTCACAGTTAACATCACACTGAATGAAAAAAAAACTAAAAGCCTTTCTCCTAAAACTGGAAAAGACAAGGATACCCACTTTCACTGCTCTTATTCAACACAGTACTAGATATCCTACTCAAAGCAATCAGATCAAGAGAAACAAATAAAAGGAAGTTAAAATGTCCTTATTTGCTAATGATCTGATATTTAATAAAACCTAAAGTCTGCCCCAAAAAACTCTTAGATCTGATAAATTCCCTAAAGTTACAGGATACCAATACTACTAAAATTCAGTAGTTTCTATACACCAATTATGAAGTAGCTCAGAAAGAAATCAAGAAGGCAATCCAATTTATAATAGCCACAATAAGGAAAACTACAAAAAACTTATGAAAGAAACTGAAGAAATAAATGGAAAGACATTACATGCTTACAGAGTAGAAGAATAAATATAGTTAAAAGAACCATACTGCCCAAGGCAATATGAATCTACAGATTCAATCCAATCCCTATCAAATACCATTCAATTTCTATAAAACATCAATGTCAAAAAAAAAAAAAACCAATGTCTTTTTTCAAAAGGACAGAAATTCATGTCAAAATGACAGAAAAAGAAAAAACAATCCTAAAATTTATATGGAACCCCCCCAAAATTTTTAAAAGCCAGTATACCCAAAACAATTTCAGCAAAAAGAACAAAGTTCTCTAAGGTAGCATACTATCTGACTTCAAAAAAACATTACAAGGCTATAGTAACTAAAACAGCATGGCCTTGGCATAAAAACCAACACATTGCTCAATGAAACAGAATAGAGAATCCAGAATAAATCCATGTATTTACAGCCAACTGATTTTCAACAAAGTCAGATACATTGGGGAAAGGACACTTTCTTCAGCAAATAGTGCTGGAAAAAGCTGGATTCCCCTATATAGAAGAATGAGTCTGGACTTCTATCTCTCACTATATACAAAAATCAAATTCAAGGTAGCTTAAAGACTTAAATTATTTAAATTAAAGACTCCAAACTATAAAACCAGTAGAAGAGAACAGAGAAACACACTCCAGGACTTTGGTCTAAGCAAAGATTTTATGGCTATGATCTCAAAAGCAACTAAAATATAGACAAATGGCAGATATAAATTCATGAAAGTAAAAGTGAAATTTAATGGTACAGTTTTTATATATGTGTTTATATTTTTTGAGACAGAGTCTCACTGGGTTGCCCCAGGGTACAGTGCCATGGTGTCAACCTACCTCAAATTCCTGGGCTTAAGCCATCCACCCACCTGAGCCTACCAAGTAGCAAGGACGACAGGCACTCAAAAATCACTAATCATCAGGGAAATGCAAATCAAAACAATGAAGTATCATCATATTCTAGTTAGAATGGATGTTATAAAGAGGACAAAAAATACAGATCTCTTACATACTATTGGTATATAAAAGAATGTGAATTAGTACAGCCACTATGGAAAACAGTATAGAGTTTTCTCAAAAACCAAAAAATAGGGTGGCACCCATAGCTCACTGGGTAGGGCACCAGTCATGTACACCAAGGCAGGCAGGTTCGAATCTGGTCCAGGCCTGGTAAATAACAACAACTGCAACAACAACAAAAAAATAGCCAGGCGTTGTGGCAGGTGCCTGTAGTCCCAGCTACTTGGAAGGCTGAGGCAAGAGAATTGCTTAAGCCCACAAGTTAGAGGTTGCTGTGAGCTGTGACGCTACAGCATTCTCACTTTATGTCTCAAAAAAATAAATAAATCTGAAAATAGAACTATCATATGATCCAGCAATCATACTACTGGGTATTTATCCAAAGAAAAATAAATCAATGTATAAACATATATCATAATTGTTAATTATGACAATATTCACAATAGCAAAGATAAGGAATCAACCTAAGCATCCATCAACACACAAATGGATAAAGATAAAATATTGTATATATGAATATACACAATGGAATACTATTTGCCCATAAAAAAGAATGAAATCAGGTCATTTATAGCATCATGCATGGGAATGGAGGTCATCATATTAAGTGAAATAAGCCACACAAAAAGATAAATTTTGCATGTTCTCATATATGTGCACTAAAAAAAGATTTCATGGAGGTAGAGTGTAGACTGATAGACAAGAGAGAGGCTGGGAAAGAGACTACTTTGAGGTATAAACCACAGATAGAAGGTATAAGTTCTGATGTTTGTGAAAGAGTAGGGTGGCCATAGTTAGCATCAATGTATTGTATACTTTAGAGTAGGTAGAAGAGAGAACTTGAAGTGCTCCCAACAGAGAATCAAAAAGTACTCAAGGTGATGGAGACCCCAAATACCCTGACTAGATCATTATACATTCTATTCATGCAACAAAATATCACATGCTCCATACATATGTAACATATTACATATGTAATATGTATAAATATGCATCAATAAAAAATAATTGATATGGACTTATAGTTTGCCAATCTAGCCCATATTCTTTATTCCATGAGGTGTTATTCATCCTTATTTACAAATAAAGAAATATCCAATAGTCACTACTAAGTGACTCAACATCTTCTGATACCATGTCTACTCCCACCATGCTACAGCTGGTGCCTAGTGAACAATAGGGTGGAAAGAGAATAGACTTGAGAGCCTCGACCACTTGCCAACCATATGCCTTTGTACAGGCTGCTTAGTTTTGCTGTCCTGTTCTTACTTTCCTGTTCTGAAATAGAACATTATCCAACTGAGAATACCATTGTGAGGAGTTAATGAGACATCATATGTAAAGTACCTATAATCATGCCTAGCACATGGCAAATGCTCAATAAATGGTGGTAAATATTTAGGATCCAGAGTTTTTTGGAACTGATTTGATTTCAAGTGACAGAAATTCAAATTAATCTAATTAAACCAAAGAAGGAATTGTACTAATTTGCATCATAAGTCCATCTAGCTTCAGGAGTAGCTACAGCCAGGGACTCATGTAACCTCTCAAGACAGAGTTTTCCTTCATCTCCTGGCTTCCCCCTCAGACTGACTTTGTGGAGACAAAGACATCAAGCTCCAGGCTCACATCCCACCAGCTTAGTAGCCCAAGTGGAAAAGCAAACCTCTTTCCAGACAGTGCCAACAAAACTGGGAAGGCTCCTGTTGGCCCAGCTAAGATCTATGTCCAATCGCTATGGCCAGGAGCCTGAAATTACAGTAACTGGTCAGACAGACCTAAATCACGTGCCCTCTTTATGGGTGTAGGATAAATCAGCTTTCTCATTCCACCCTCCCACCAACCCCAAACCAACCCATGCGCTACAGTTCTACAGGCATTTCTTCTCTTTCCAGGGTGTGATGATCTCTTTAAGCTGAGTGGTGAGGCAAAGAAATTTGGCAATCCCATTCTGCGTTTACTGCCCACCTACTCTGTGGGAGGCACTTGTCTATTTCTCTCTTTCCACATTCTCTGTGTGTAAATGCACATGAACCCTCAGAAATATGGGGAGCCTGCCAGATGACAAGGCTAATGAAAATCTCATATAATCAATGGTTTATACATTTCATAACAACAGTAATCCCTTCCTCATGGCTTCAAGTAGTTGGTGAAGCCTGGAGGAGACAACCTTTGTAAGAAATGTGGATAAAATTATGTGCCATGGTAATTTTACTTATTGAATATTTTCTTGGTTGTGAGTTTAGTAAAGAGAACAAGAAAACACAAATGAATGTTTTGGGAAGCCCGTGCAATGTTAGGCAGTGACTGATGGGAAAAGGCCTGTGGTGGGTTTGTATTCATGTACAAATGGCCAACCCTGGAGAATGGAGGCCTGGTCCAGCTGAGGGTCAGCCTCCCTTGGGGAGCCAACATGGGTGTAAATCAGATGCCTGGCATGATTCATTCTTCAGGCCATTTTGTTGGATATTTGGATTTAATTTGTGGTTGTCTTTTCCTTTTCCAAAAGCAGAGTTTAGAACACAGAGGAAATCTAAGGCTCCAGGATATGCTGCTGAGTTGTGGCCTCCGTGGGCCTGTTTCCCATCTTTTAGTATTTTCATGGGTGATTCTCATTATGTTCCAGTCATGTTACACATGTGTGTCTCTCTCGCCTCAGGAAGGGCCAGACCTAGTTGCTTATAATCACTAATGAAAACAGTTTCTTTGGAGATTTCCATGGTCAAAAAACAATGATAGAGAACTACAGTATACTGGGCAAGGGCACAGGGTTTGAATTCCAATCTGGCTTTGAATCTTACCTTCTTCTACTTTTTCTTTTATTGCCAGATCATACTAAGTAACTGGTTCCTTATGTTTATTGGTTATACCTATATTCCCCAGTTAGACTCTGAGCTCTAGGAAGGCAATCATCACTGTATAGTTTTGTCTGTAGATAATCCCAAGCTGGGAAGACAGGTAAGTCAGAACCCAGGCCATGGGAACCACTGGACAAAGGAGGGGGTCCCAAAGCGATTGTGTCTTTAGAAGCCTGGGGAAAATCCCTTTGTTCTCAGGGCTTAAATCTACATCAAAAGGATTTCTAAATCCCCCAAAGTGGAGTTCACACTTGACAGTGTCCACTTCAGAGACAGGGACAGCTCACTGGAAGACTCAATTATTTGGCCCCTATAAAAAATGGTTGCATCAGACATCGTGCCCTAGTCACCATTTAGAGAATTCAGTTGTTTCCTGTCACTCCAAGGAGTCTGTCCACACTTGGCAAACCTCTAATCAGAATTGGCCCTCTTCTGTTTTATTTTTCTTGGCTGTGAGTAACAAAAAACTGAAACCAGCTTACATAAACGGTATTATTTTCTCAAAAAAGGAGCAGTCTGTAGTACGGAAGGTACAGGGTTGGTAAAATCAGAGGGTCAGCATCCTCAGGGACCAGATTCTTTCCTTGACTCTGCCCTGCTACCCTTAGTGTGTTGGCTTTGGTCTTCTAGTTCATCTGCTTATGGTCAAAAGATGGTGGCAACAACCCTGACCATAACATCCACAAACACAAAACTGTGAAGTCCATAGTGCGATCATTTCTTTATAAACAAGAAAACTTTCTCAGGCCTCTTCCTACCCCTCTCAAAAACCTTCCCTTCATATCTTATTGGTCATAATTATTTTCATATTCTTTTCTAACTCAATTATTGGCAAGGGGAGTGCAATCACCATGATTAACCAACTCAATTACCAAAACTAAAGTGCATTTTGGTTCTGAGGGTAGGCCTGGCTTTCCTGAAGCACAGGGTTACATGGTTACATGTAAATATATCAGAATTCCATTAACAATCAAAAAACAAGAAACAAAACAAAACTCGGGGAAATGGCTGTTGCATATTATTCATTTAACCAAAAGTATCTCCCACATCATGAACACTTCCGGTAAGGAAAGAAGAATAAGTAGAGAATGGGTGGTGAACCTGCAGCCTTCTGATTCCAAGATACTTCTTTTTTAAGCACCCAAAGAGGCAAAGTTTCATCTTTCTCTGCTTACCCCATTTAATGAAACGATTTGTTATGTAAAATTCAGTCAAAAAGCCACACACCAGAGAGGCCCCAAGTTTCCTAAGGCAGCAGGTTCCCTACCCTTTGGCTCTTATTTGTCTCATTCCTTTAAAAATATTCTTGTTTATGTAAAAATTTATATTTCTCTTTAGGTACAAAATCACAGCTCTAAGAAGGAAGAGGTGACCTATTAAACTTCAAGGTGCTGATGACTCATCAGAGCTGCTTTCATATGGTAAAGATGAGAGATGCCTGGCATTCCCAAGGGCTGTGTGGGGTGAACAGGAGAAACAGAAAAAACCTTTCTTAGGAAAAGGTTTGGCAGATGCTCTTGAGGCTCTTGATGTGCCAGGAACTGTGCCAAGCAAGATACCAAGGAGATAGGGCATAGTCTCTGCCCGAGGCACCCAATCAGCCAGGATTCCTAGATCCAGCCAGTCGGGGAGTCCAAGACTCTCCAGCCAGTTTGGGTTTCTTGTTGCTGAATCTGTGAGTATCGCTAGTCCCTCTGTCACCCGAGAGACAGAGACAGAAGGTCATCTCTCAGCTGGCCCCCCTGGTTGGGTGCAATCCCTAGGTCTATGGTTCTTATCAGCAGACAAGGCCAGCAGCGTCTGCCCTGTTCTATAGCTGCAAACCGGGTTCAAATCTCTCCTCTCCAGCAAAGCACTGGTACTATTTCTTTGGAGTAAGATCTATAGAAGAAAACTTTAAAGGACAAGAAATAGCCGGAAAAGGGGGCTGAGGGGAGTGGGCACAGTTGCAGGAGGGAAAGAACAATGCTGTACGTGAGAAAGCACAAGATCGGAGAGGGGCATATGATAAAAGGGCTTGCATTGATCTCCCTTGGAAGGCCATGGTAACGCATAAAGAATTCAGACAGATTTAAGACCTCGAACCCTATAAGAAGCAAAGTGCTGACACCCTTTGAGTCCTTATTTAGTAGACATCTTGGGCATTGTGGCTATATTAGATTAAGCATACAGGGTAGAATTTTGTTATTGTCACTATGTTCAAAGTAATTTGAATAAACTGGAAATACTAAAGGGAAAAATAAAATGAATTTCTGGGAAAATGACCCCCATCTATTATTAATGTGGGTGAATTATTAAAGTAATTTACTACTACCCATATGAATGCAGATATTTACCCATGCAATGATAATTAATAGCATTGTCCAAAGAAATTTATCTTTACAGATGTAAACAATGGAAATGTACTGATGCTTCTAGTCAATCACAAACCACTATTCAGGCTAGAGTGCAGAGGGATGATCACAGCTCTCCGTAACCCCAATCTCCTGGGCTCGGGTGATCCTTCTGCTTCTACCTCCTGAGCAGCCAGCACTACAGACATGTCCTACTACACCTGGCTAGTTTTTAAATTTTTTATAGACTGGTCTTGAATTCCTGGCCTCCTCCTGTCTTGGCCTCCCAAAGTGCTGTTATTACAGATGTTAGCCACTGCACTTGGCCCCATATTCTTTTCTGATAAGGAAAATGAACAAAGATTCTATCATAAAAACCAGTAATTATAAATCACAGGAACTGCTACTGTCCTTTGTCCTTTCCAGCATGCTGAAGCGCTTATGCAATCAGCATGACGTTATCACCGACCATACAAATGTGCTTTAACTGGGGTTCTACGAAATGAGACTTCCAAGCAAGAGAAAGTTCACAGACTGAAGATGCCCACTTCTGTGCCAACAAAATTTCAGTTAAATTTAGAAATCACAGAGGGCGAAAATTGGGAATGAAACACCTGACAACAATATCATGTAAGGTGAAGACAAAATTAATAAAGCCCTTGACATATTCCAGCTTTCCTGGGTGTACGACCTGAAAAACTACCAAGAATAGTAGAGGATCTCTTCCCACAGATGACTTTGAAGCTTGATGATAACAATGATAGTTTTAGGGTCTTTGAATTTTTTGCTTCTGAACAAAGCAAAGTCTTGTCAAGATCCTCTAGGCCTAGGATGGTTAACATTAAAATTATATAACCTGTGACTATATCATACCAATATGGTTCAAGAATAGAATGTTGGCTGCAATGCATAGGCTGGAGGCAATGATACTAACAAGCAGGAATCTAGGATGTGTGGCATGAAAAACAGTATGAGGGCTCGGCGCCTGTGGCTCAACAGGCTAAGGTGCCAGCCACATACACCTGAGCTGGCGGGTTTGAATCCAGCCCGGGCCCGCCAAACAATAATGACGGCTCAAACCAAAAAATGGCTGGGCGTGTGGCGGGCGCCTGTAGTCCCAGCTACTTGGGAGGCAGAGGCAGGACACTCACTTGAGCCCAGGAGTTGGAGGTTGCTGTGAGCAGTGATGCCACAGCACTCTATCCAGGGCGACAGCTTGAGGCTCTGTCTCAAAAAAAAGAAAGAAAAGAAAAAGAAAAACAGTATGAGCACCTCGTGCACTGCTGTGTCCTTATGTTCTAGAGCTGTGCCTAGTACGTAGTAGGTGCTTAATAAGCATCTGTTGAAGACTGGGTGAATGCTGACTGTTGACTAGTTGGCTGACCCAACCACCCCTGCATCTGTCCATCTGTCTCTCTTGCTTCTCTCCAACCTTCCTTTCACCCAGGATCATGTGCTTACCTCACCTTTTCCATGTCTGTCCTTCCTATTTACTTTCGTCTAGCCAATTTATAGGGTTGCTCGGCAAATGTTGTGACTCAAACTGGGAAAACAAGCTCTTAGTGCCATCATTGTCACCTGGCCCAGACTCCTAAAACAAGCTTGGTGTTGAAGAAAATGTCAACCGAAAGGGATTGGTCTGCCCCTTTGGCAGATTAAACAGAACTCACAAAACACTCAACACATCTGGATATTGAATCTGAACTTCCTCATTACCTTTCCAGAGAACCCCCTCCTGAGCCCCTCTCAGAGCCACTTCCACCTGCAGTGGCCTAGACCTCTGTAAGATAGCACATCCCTATTAGCTAAAACGAGTACAAGTGGGAAACTAAAAGATACTTTAAGCAGTTACTCTGTCCTAGAACTTTAGGACAAAAAAGAAAAAAAAAATCAGACTCAATTTCCTTCCCTGAAATAAGAAAGGGTAGGTTTAAATTAGTGGTATTCCGTTCACAGTGTGTTCTTTTGCCTATTGTCTTCATTGGGGTTCTCCAGAGAAACAGAACTAATGGAATATATATAGACATGTAAGAAGGGATTTATTATGGAAATTGGTTTTCAATCTTTTTTATTTCACAGCACACTTGAACCTATGGTTAAACTTCCATGGCACACTTAAATCATGTCGATCAAAAAAAGAGTAGAAAAAGAATATAATTACTGTGCTTTTAACTGCTTTCAAAAATAATTTAATTAATGCACTTTAAAAATGCAGCTTACCTAAGATCCGTGCACGGGACACCAGCTGAAAATCACTGGTTCACGAGATCATGGAGGCTGAGAAGTCCCACGGTATGCTGTCTGCCAGCCGGAAAACCAGGGAAGCTGGTGATATAATTGGTCCGAGTCCAAAGGCTTGAGAACCAGGGAAGCTGGTGGTGTAACTCTCAATGTGAGGCCAAAGGACTGACCCTCAGAGCCACTGGTGTAAGTTCCAGAGTCTAAAGACCCAATAACCTGGAGTTCTCGTGTCCACCGGCAAAAGGAGAGGGATGTCCCACCTCCAGCAGCCAGAGAGGATTCGCCTTTCCTCCGTCTTTTTGTGCCAGCCGGGCCCTGGATTGGCGGTACCTGCCCACATTGAGTGAGAGCGGATCTCTTTTACTCAGTCCATTGATTCAAATGCCAATCTCTTCTAGAAAAATCCTCACAGAGACACCCAGAAATAACGCTTTATCAGCTACTTAGGTATCCCTCAGCCAGTCAGGTGGACACCTGAAGTTAACCATCACATCTGTAGAAACAAGCTCTCTCTACATGAACAGTTGCCCGTATTTCAAAAACGGAGATGTCCCAGCGCAGCAGCAGCTGGAGGCAAGTCATGACCACAGCAGAACTGCAGCTGGAGCGGATTCACAAGCTCCCTCTCCAGCGGGGCTGTGTGCTCCTCCCCGCCGTCCTCGCTTCTCCCTGTTTTCTCCTACTTGGTTGAGAGTCTTTAACAATCCTGTGATGTATTAGAGCAGCAGGCCTGCCTGGCTTTTACTGTTCTGCCTGATTCTGGTAGGGAGATGGGATCTCTGAATTCAGTGACTAAGATCTTTTCTAGCGCTCTGACGTTGAGGCATTTTAACAAGTCACAGCTGAGCACTTGCGTAAGGCCTTCCCTCTATCAGTGATACTCAAAACTTAAAGTGCCTACAAATGCTCTGAGGATATTGTTAAGATGCAGATTCTAATCCAGTAGGTCTAGGGCTGGGCTCGAGGCACAGTAGATCCATCCAGCTTCCAGGTGATGCTAGTGTGCAGGCCACAGTTGTAGCAAGGTCCCCTACTTGCATCCAAATTCTCTTTCAATAGACTAGTAGAAATTAGAATCAGGCAGAGAGTGTTTTTAAAATATACCAAACCCAGTCTGCATAACGAGAGATTCTGGTTTGGGGTGAGTGCAGGCATTGATTTTTTTTTTTTTTTAACATCTCAGATTATTCTAATTCTACCTCCAGGATTGAAAACAAGTGCTACACTAAATGGCATTAATTGGCAATATCAAACTTCAGCTTCTAGGCCGAATCATTAGTTCTAATGTGAAGACATTAAATTGGGGTGGTTTTCAAAGGAAAGATAGCTGTGGTTACTGGGAGGGTTACTGTGCAGAAGGGCCCCTTGGTACCTCAGTTGAACCCCATTGTCCCACTCCTCTAAACTCTTTTAGCTGCCACCACTCAGATTTCTAGGCCAGTTCCCTTTGTGACCTCATTCGCTGCCCTTGGCTTTGAGCCTCCAGGAATCAAACCTGGTTCTCTCTTTCATGCCCTTGCTTGTTGGCCTGAATTTCTCAGCTGAAGTGAAAACCTAACTCAGGTCTGGTGCAGCTTCTCAGGTTTATTCCCTTCCCCTATCTCCCTGTTGCTGTGAGGCTGCTTGTTCTGACCAAGTGAAATCAGCTGTGGAAAGCAAGCACTGCTTACCTGCTCTTGATTGGGACTCCCTGAACCTGCTCCCAGCCTTGCCTGTCCCTGCTCCTCTGCTCTTGTTAACCCATTTTTCTTTAGTGTACTAAAGGGAAGGCTCACACAGGACTATTCCTGCTGGCCGCATCCCTCCTACATGTACACATACCTTTCTTTCGATCTGCTTTCAAGACTTGGTAAATATCTCTTAGTTTTAGACCATTCAGAAAGATATTTCACTGGAAAACATGGCGAAAACCATTCACTCTACACCTGACATCACAGATAACTATTCACCTCACTTCCTCCAGGATAAATGGGCTTTCCCCAGAAACTTCCAAGAATTCATGAGCCTGAGCCTGAAGATAGGTAGTTGAGGAATGGTATCTTAAGAGTCTGCAGGAGGAAAGGAAGAGCAGAGAGAGGGAAGGAGCGAGGGGGATGGGGTCTTGGTGTGTGCCACACCTTTTGGGGGCAAAACACGATTGTAAGAGGGACTTAACCCAACAAATGCAATCACTGTAACATGGTTTCTTGTACCCTCAATGAATCCCCAACAATTAAAAAAAAAAGTCTGCAGGAGAAGGGTACCCCATTCCCTGGACCACTTTGGGCTCAGAACCCACCCTTTAAACTTCCCTAATCCCTCAAGGTCATTTAGAAGCTGAGAAGCAGCCAGAGGCTTCCTAGTTGTCCTGCCCTGTCCCTGAAATGGGTTGGGCTCTCCCCAGCCCACCCTTAGAGAAACACAACCAAAACGAACTACTTCTTAGGGCCCAGAAAAAAACAGGCTCACAGCTTTCCAGGGCTCTCAGAACTACTGCTTGTTTTCCCAGATGGGGAAAAGAAGAGGGCAAAATGATTTGGCTCAGGTGTAGAGCTTGTTCTCATCAGTTAAAAGTTTTATAATATTTCCCATCTCTTGTTTTATCCAAAATCTTCCATCTCCTACCCAGGATGTTAGAATGCATAAGCCTATATATATGCTGAAGAAGTTTTAAATAGAATGAATGAATAAAGTAAATACATGTGGTCAAATAGATGATCACAATTTACATGCAGAAAAGCTGATAAATGTTTATTAAGCATCCCCACAAGCTAGGACTACACATGGAAGATAAACTGGTAAATAAGATGACATGGCCCTTGCTCTTTCCCAGTTTACAGTTTAGGGACAACTAATTTGTGCTCTTTAGTATACCAGAGCCTGTGCCTCTGAAGGCAGCATGAGTGGAGCTGACCAATGCACTTCGACTCACAGGTCAGTGTCAATCGAGGGAGAACACCAGGCTGACAGTTTCATGACTACAGGAATGCCTTTGGGTTCCTTGATCTAGAGTGATGCCCAAATGGGTAGATAAGTGGAGGCTGGGCTTGTCCTAATACCCATTTCTACCATCCCAATATAGTTAAAACAGCGTTAGACTAGGAATTGTGAGATCTGTCCTCTAAGCCTAGCTTCAAACATTCCTGGTCAAGGCCCAGCGCGCTAGCTCATGCCTGTAATCCTAGCACTCTGGAGGCCGAGACAGGTGGATTGCTAGAGCTCAGGAGTTGGAGACTGGCCTGAGCAACAGCAAGAACTCCATGTCTAAAAATAGCCAGACGTTGTGGCAGCTGCCTATAGTCCCAGCTTCTTGAGAGTCTGAGGCAAGAGAATTCCTTGAGCCTAGAAGTTTGAGGTTGTTGTGAGCTGTGATGCCACAGACTCTACCAAGGTGACAAAGTGAGATTCTGTATCAAAAAAAAAAAAAAAATTCTGGTCACGCTTCCTTGGGTGACCAGTTTGGGGGGAGTACTGTAATATTAAATATAGACTCACTTCCCCATCTTAGAGAGTACATCCTGGCAAAGCGTGGACAGTCTAGGCACCTTTCAAAATATCATCAATCTCTTTGTTCCCAAGGACAAAGAAGTCAAGCATAGCATAAAAGATGGGCAGGAAGAATTCAAAATGGTGAAACAAAGACTTAAATCTATATAATTGTTGTAAATGTATAACTGGATGTAAATGTCAACACTAATTCTTACAAGTCTTAAAACTTCAAAACGAAACATGGATATCACAACAAGGAGGGATTAGGAAATGACAAAGAAAAAACTTGAAGGAAACAAAAACTGAAAAGAGAATAATGGAGTGAAAATTATGCCAAAAGTTACTCCACCTTCACATTATGAGGAACTGCTTCACTTTCGTCTTGTTTTTAACATCATGTCTGGCACAATCTGATACCATTCTCATTCCCATTTAGAGACTGTATGTGGCCTGCTTTTGCTTTCTGGGAGGTCTTAGGATATGCTCCTTATCCCTATGTTATGAAATGTCACGAGGCTTGCTTTAGTGAAGGGTTTTTGTTTTGTTTTGTTTTGTTTTTGCATTTATTATATAGCCCTTTAATCTGGAGACAGATATCTTACAGTTCTGGGAACATTTATGTCTTTGAATATTTCATCCCTATTTTCAACATTCTCTATTTCTGGAACTTTCACATTAAATTTCCTCAATTAATTTTCTTTATCTTTTTTCCCCCTAATTCATCTCCTCTTTTGAGGCTACTTTCTCAAAGTATTCATTAACTTTATATTGACTTTTTAATTTCAGATTTTTTAAATTTCTTCTTTTTTTTTGGAGACAGAGTCTCGTTTTGTGTAGAGCGCTGTAGTATCATAGCTCACAGCAACCTCAAACTCCTGGGCTCAAGAGATCCTCTTGTCTCAGTCAGCCTCTGAAGTAGCTGGGTCTATAGGCACCTGGCTTTTTTTTTTTTTTTTTTTTAGCAGCGCAAGTGTCTCCCTCTTGCTCAGACTGGTCTCAAACTCCTGAGATAGACACAATGTTTTCTTTTATCTCTGTGCAAATTAATCATAGTACTTAAAATTTATATTTTAGTTTTCTTTTGCTTCCTGAAGTTTTTGTTTCCTCTGAATTCCTTCTTTGCCATTCCCCATCCCCTATTATATTTGTGTTTCATTTTAAGAGGTTAAGAATTATTGTTGATATCTATATCCAGATACAGACACATTTACAACTATATAAATGTAATTCTTTGTTTTGCCATTTTCAATTCTCCTCGCTATTTTATCTGAACTTTTTTTTTTTTTTTTTGAGATAGAGTCTCACTGTGTCTCCCTCAGTAGAATACCATGGCATCACAGCTCACAGCAACCTCAAACTCTTGGGCTTAAGTGATCCACTTGTCTCAGCCTCCCAAGTAGGTGGGACTACAGGTGGCCACCACAATGCCTGGCTATATTTTTGTTGCAATTGTCACTGTTGTTTAGCTGACCTGGGCCAGGTTCAAACCCACCAGCCTCAGTATATGTGGCTGGCACCATAACCACTGTGTTACCGGCACCAAGGTTTTTTTTAATCTTAATTTTGATTAATCCTTTAGTTAGTCAGAGTACCTTGTTAAATCATTTTTTCAAGGTGTAATACATAGGAAGTATTTTCAAATCTTTTTCTAGATATGTACTTCTGTTGCCCTAACAGATAAAAACAATGACTATATATTCCTGATTTATAAATCTTCCATCCAAAATCTCGTATACAACACCTTTTTTTTTGGCATTTATAATTGTGGAAACAAACTGAAATTGGATTTGATTGTGTTCATTTATGGTTATATGGTTATACTTTTCTGCCTAGATGCATGAAGATTTATTTACTTATCCTTGCAATTAAAGTTTTGCAAAAATATCTTTAAAATAATTTTTGGCTAAACCCAGGGGACTTTTATATCTGTAAATTCAAGATTTTTTTCCTTTCCTTTAAAAGTTTTCTTTTCATAATGATTTGGATTATCACTTCTTTTTTGTTTGTTTGTTTTTTGAGACATTCTCACTCAGTCACCCTGGGTTTGAGTGTCATGTGTTAGTGCTCATGGCAACCTCAAACTCTTAGGTTCAAGCGATCATCTGGCTCCAGCATCCCCAGTAGCTGGGACTACAGGCGCCTGCCTGGCTATTTTTAGAGATTGGGGTCTTGCTCTTGTTTAGGCTGGTCTCAAACTCATAAGCTCAAGTGATCTGCCTGCCTGGGCCTCCCAGAGTGCTAGGAGTACAGGCATGAGCCATCACACCTGGCCCTGTCACTTCTGTCCTAACTACTCTAGTTTCTACACTTAATTTTAGCCAAAGGATTGAAAAGCAATTAACTACTTTCTTTTTCAGGAAATCTGTGGTTCTTACTTGACTCTCTCTATTCTTTGAATAATTCTTTCTTTTTTTTTTTTTTGAGACAGAATCTCACTTTGTCACCCTCTGTAGAATGCTGTGTCATCACAGCTCACAGCAACCTCAAACTCTTGGCTTAAGTGATTCTCTTGCCTCAGCCTCCCAACTAGCTGGGACTACAGGCTCCTGCCACAACGCCCAGCTATTTTTTTGGTTGTAGTTGTCCTTGTTATTTGGCAGGTCTGGGCTGGATTCAAACCCACCAGCTCTGGTGTATGTGGTTGGCACCCTAGCTGCTGAGCTACAGGCGCCAAGCCTGAATCTACCATCTATCCACTCATTATATATATTTATACCTCCCACCCCTTTTATCTGTCTTCTGAAAAAAATTCCTAGGCTTATACTCCAAATTTCTGTTTTTAATTCTACCCCATCAGTTCTGTTGTTTATGCCTCTGGTGTGTATTTTAATTGTGCTATTAGAAGTATTGTTTCCTTGCAGTTCTATTTTACCCCTCCCAGCTCCCTTTTCTTGTCAACATTTTCATTTTATGTTGTATCTTGTGATTTGGTTGTTGTATCATCAGCCCCTTCATAAAGTTCCCATCTATGGCTATAAATTTTTTTTTAGTATGGATATGTAATAGTTGTTTATCTTTACAGGGTACATGTGATGTTTTGATACAGGCATACAATATCAGTTAATCAAATCAGGGTAATTGGGGTATCTACCACCTGAAGCACTTATCATATCTTTATATTGGGATCATTCCAACTGTACTCTTTCAAAGTACCCCATAACTTTTTGTTGAGTACAGTCAGTTTGTTGTGCTATCAAATATTGCTCATTTTATCTAAATATCTAACTGTATTTTTGTACCCATTAACCATCATTTTATCACCTCCCCCCTGTTACCTTTTCCAGCCCCTGGTAACCATCATTCTACTGTCTCCATGACATCAACTGGTTTTGATATTTAGCTCCCACATATGAGTAAGAATATATAAAATGTGTCTTTCTGTGCTTCATTCATTGTACTTAACATTATCTCCAATTCCGTCCATGCAACTGTCAGGATTTCATTCTTTTTTGTAGCTATGTAATATTCCATTATATATGCATATTACCATAATTTCTTTATTCATTCGCCCATTGATGGACACTTAGGTTGGTTCCATATGTTCACTATTGTGAAGAGTGCTGAAATATGCATGTGAGTGCAGAAATCTTTTTGATATACTGATTTCCTCTCCTTTGGATACCAAAGCAGTGTATGGGCTTGATGGGTCATACAGCAGTTCTATTTTTGATCTGTTGAGGAAACTCCACACTGTTCTCCATAGTGGTTGCCTAATTTACATTCCCACCAACAGTGTATGAGGGTTCCCCTTTCTCCATAGCTTCACCAGAATTTGTTATTGCTTTTTTGATAGAAACCATTTTAATTGGAGTGAGATGATATCTCATTTTAGTTTTGCTTTGCTCTTCTCTGTTGAATAATGATGTTGAGCATTTTTTCATGTACCTGTTGACTCTTTGTATGTATTCTCTTGAGTAATATCTATTCAGATCCTTTGCCCATTTTCTAATTAGATTGCTTGATTGTTTTTTTCCTCTTGAGTTGTTAGAACTTCTTATATATCCTAGTTATTAATCTCTTGTCAGAGGGGTAGTTTGCAAATATTTTCTCTCATTTTGTGGGTTGTTACTTCTCTTTACTGATTGTTTCCTTTTCTGTGCAGAAGCTGTTTAACTTGATATGATCTCATTTGTCCAATTTTGCTATGCTCTACTGGTATTACTCAAGAAGTCCTTGCCCAGACCAATGTCCTGAAGCAATTCCCCCAAATTTTCCTTAGTAATTTCATAGTTTCAGGTCTTAGATTTAAGTCTTTAATCCATTTTGATTTTGATTTTTGTATATGAAGAGATCAGGGTCTGTGGATATACAGTTCATTCTTCTGAATATGGACACCCAGTTTTCCAAGCACCATTTATTGAAGAGACTATTCTTTCTCCACTGTGTGTTCTTAGCATCTCTGTTGATAAGTTTGCTGTAGATGTGTGGATTTATTTCTGAGCTCTTTATTCTGTTTCATTGGTTTACGTGCCAGCATAACATCCTGCTTTGGTTACTACACTTCAGAAGTATAATTTGAACTCAGGTAATACGATTCCTCCATTTTTGTTCCTTTTCCTCAGAATGGCTTTGGCTATTCTAGGTCTTTTGTGGTTCCATATAAATTTTAGGATTATTTTTTCTATTTCTGTGAAGAATGTCATTGGTATTTTGATGGGGATTCCACTGAATGTATAGATTGCTTTGGCATTATGGACATTTAATAATACTGATTATTTTAATCCATGAGCACAAGATATCTTTCCATTTTACTTTGTGTCCTCTTCGATTCCTTTCATTGGTATTTTATCATTTTCATTATAGTGATCTTTTACTTCTTTAAATTTATTCTGAGGTATTTAGTTTTATTTGTTGCTATTATAAATGCGATTACTTTCTTGGTTTCTTTTTCACATTGTTGGCATATAGAAATGTTACTTTTGTATGTTGATTTTAAATCCTACAACTCTGTTGAATTTATCCATTCTGATAGTCTTTTTGTAAAGTCTTGAGGTTTCTCTAGATATAAGAACATATCATCTGCAAACAAAGATAATTTGACTTCTTCTTTTCTAATTTGGATGCCCTTTATTTCCTTCTCTTGTCTGATAGCTCTAGCTAGCTTCCAGTACTATGCTGACTAACAGTGGTGAGAGTGGACATCCTAGTCTGGTTCCGTATCTTAGATGAAAGGCTTTCAGTGTTTCCCCATTCAATATGATACTGGCTACAAGTGTATCATATACGGCTTTTATCATGATGAGGGGAATTTCTCATACACTCAGTGTTTTTATGACTTTTTTTTATTATGAAGCAATGTTGAATTTTATTGAATGCTTTTTCAGCATAAATTGAAATGATCATATTCTTTTTTTTTGCTTTGTTCTGCTGATATGATTTGTTGGATTGATTGATTTGCATATGTTGAACCATCCTTGCATCCCTGGGAAGAATCCCACTTGATCATGATGAATAAATCTTCCTAATGTGTTCTAGGGAATCAAAAAGCAGCCTGGGGCCTGAATTAAATTCATAACATGGTTGGGCCACAAAGGCTATAGTCTTTGGGCAATTCCTATAATTCCTATAGTTGTGCTGGATCAGAGCCAGTGGACTTCAGGTGCACATAATCCAGAGATAGCAACAGTGATGGCCAAGTCAGTGTATCACTGACTTGGAGTTATGTATTATTAAGGATGCAAAAAATTATATAAAAATTTATTCTCATGTTAAGTCACTTCTATTGTATTATGTAGTTGCTCTAAGTCAGTGGTTCTCAACCTTCCTAATGCCACAACCCTTTAATACAGTTCCTGTGGGTTGCAACCCATAGTTTGAGAACCACTGCTATAAGTCATTGGTTTTAAAGATATCAAAATTATCATCTTCTGGGGAATTAGTGAGGTTGACATCTAGACTGATTCAGAGAGATACCAATTCAGCAGGTGATGCTGATAAAGAAGGTGTCAAGAACTCAAGGAGGTCTATGGTCCACTGAGTGCAGGTTCCATCACCTTAGGTCTAACATACGGATGTCTATAGCATGTAACAGAATTCCTCTTCACTCATAGGCATGCATTACTTTGGCTCTGCTGGAAACAGGTGTAAATTCTCTCCCTACTTTCAAGGCCTTGGTCTCTGATATGTCAAACCAATTAAATACAGAAACTTTAGTTCTCTGTAAGCATGCTAGCAGAACTTTTTGTCTCTACCTGTCTATGGTGCTTGCTGTGAGGAAGCTAATAAGAAATCCTCTACCACTATCATTTCCTAATAGAGCCCTACTTGAATAGTCACGTGTTAAGACAAAGAAGCGCACTCATATCTATTAAAAGAACAGGGGTTTCAATGCTCAGCATGATACAAACACTCTGTGTCTCTGAACAAAGTGGAAAGGGAAGATGGAGAACAGTACACAAGTCCTTCTTCCCCTCTCAGTTGAGCTGCCTTCTGTTACAAGAGGAAGCACAACTGGCTTGTGGGTATTTTGCTGAACTATTTTCCCCTTTAATTTTGACCCATCAGATACATTAAAAATCCTGCTCAGCTTGCAGCAGAGGCCTTTTGCTTGTTGGATAAGAAGAATCTGATTTTGCACATTTTCATCTTTTGAGTTTTCACAAATACTTTCATTAAGTTGGAAGCTAAGAGAGTCAGCATCAGTGGTTACTAGATAGCACATTCAATAGGAGTCAAGATTTATCATGCACAATTTAAAATGGAATGTAGAATGCTTTGGAAAGGGGGGAAAAGTTGAAGGTAGGAAAATGAACTTATTTTAACCTAGTTGTTCTTACAATTATGCTCCAATACACATGTGGTTTCAGATCATTCCTTTCACTTGTCTCTTTTCCTTTCATTTTGTGTATCAAAATGGAGCTTTCCCTTATTTCTATTCTTCCCTTTCCAACCATACTGTCCTGGGTAGAAATTTCATGGTCTACTTTCTCTAGTCCTAGAATCTTGGGGTCCTTGGAAGGCCCTATCTTGTCCTTGGGCAGCTTACATGACCTGCTTCAGCAGCAAGTGCCTTTCTCAGGTAGATGCAAATACTGCTGCTTTCTATTAATTTCCTTTCTACCCACACACTTTTCCAATTACCTCCCCTGGCTCCTCATACAGCTGTCATCACTTAGGTATATATTTTGTGCTTATATTACTTATGTTATTGCATCTATCCATTATATTTGTCCTTTTCCATAGTTACACTAGGCACTCCATTGACCATAAGAACCCAGTCTTTTATTTCCTTTGCAACTTCTCCCAGCCTGTTGTGTGTGCCCACACACGGAGGCCCCTCAAATTGAGATGATTACATTTCCCTTGCATGCGTGCGCACGCGCGCGCGCGCGCACACACACACACACACACAACTGTGACAGACAGGAGGTTTTTTTTTTCCTCTCTGTAATTTCTTTCAGTTTCTTAATTATTTCTCATTTCCCTCCCCATTAACTTCCAATTAATGGAAGTTCATTCCAATTCAATTTTATAAGGATTTAGATAAAGTCTTGGTACTGGAAGTCTGAAAACTTCTGTTCTTATCCTCTTGTATGTACTACTCTGTAACTTTATACAAGTCTTTTGACATCAGTAAGCTGTGGACTCTACTGTATCTGCATAAGGGGGAGAATTATTAATGTAATGGCTTCCCATAGTGATCCTGATTGCTACTGCTAGTAGTGAGCTTTAATTTCAAAGCTCCTTGTCAGTGATTTTTTTGTTGATACTTTCATTCAACATTTCCACGCCCTTGGATCATGTGAGTATATATTGACTGAGATGTCTTCCTACCTTGGTAACAGATGAGCACAGCTCTTTAAATAAGAAACCTCTGATCTGACACAAGTCACAAGAAAACATTGTTCACAGGGTATTTAACAGCTCTAGAGGCCAGCAATACTTCTTCTAAGCACAATGGTTCAAAGGATGAAATTGGAAAGGATCTTCAAATGATACAGGCAAAGGCCTTCTGTACAGGAAGGTCTACAACTCAGGGTTCAAGCTCCCACTTATATTCCCTGACCAGAACCAAACCTTTCCAAATTCTCAAATTGGTTATAATACAGCAGCCCAAGTGCAGACATATAATACCTTCTCTGGCTGCCATTTCATTCCAAAATAGTGTGTACTTAGCCTTTATCCTAGAGTTGCTCAGTGGTGTTAAATTCCGTCCAATAATAACATTGGCTTTTCCAATGTCTGATTCCAAATGAATCATATATGGTCTTGTTTCTGAAACTGATATCAATTGATGTTAGGCCTGGGATTTATATAATAGCTAAGATATTTATGAACAGCATCCCAGAATAATCTTCTCTCAAGCCACAGTGTCCTCTCCAATGAAGTTTGAGAGCAATTCTAGCATCATTCAGTTTCTAGACATTCAAATCTATGTATTAATTCAGAGCCTGGTATAAAGTAAGTGTACAATAAATATTTGCGGTGTAAAGGCATACATAAGTCCCATGAGGGATGTTGATGAAAAATTATTATTTTCTAATTTCGATTTGAAGTATATGGAAAGACTGGTTATCTCCCCCAGGTAACGAGTGATAAAAATGGCAAATTCTCTCATTTTCAAGTGTGACTTGGGCTGGGATACAAAGAGGGTTCCAATTTGCCAAGCAGTCTTGTGAACTTGGTTCTCCCCTTACAGTTTCGTTTGGTGCCAGCTCCAATTGGCAGTTCCTAAAAGTTTCCAGCAAAAGCATCTCCTGATGGTGGTAATTACTATTGGCTGCCCTGGGAAGACAGCCACTCCTATAAAATCTTCACTGTCTTTTATGTCCCTGAATATGCTCCATGCAACTTTTTCAGCACCATTCCTACAGAGCAGTCCAAAGCTGGAGCGCTACTATTTGAGCAACTTCTGTTATTGCCAAGTCCTCTGCTGACTTGCTGCTCAACCTGTGGCCCATGGATGGGAAACAGTGGAATCACTTAGGAGCTTGTTAGAAATGCAGATCTTGGACTGCACCCCAGACCTACTGAAACAGAATCTGCATTTTAACAAGATCCCAGGTGTTTCCTATGCAAACTAAAGTTTAAGAAACATTTCCCTGCTACAATTCTGATTCAATGGGTCTAGGGTGGAGTCCAAAATTCTGCATTTTTGAACAAGGCCCCAGTGATGTTGATGCAGCTGGTCCATGGACCACCCTGTAAGTAGCAAAGCTTTAGATGCATTAGAGAAGAGTATGTAAACTACTCACTCACCATCATCATCACCATCACTGCACTCATAGATAACTGGTGTTCCCTTAACCTGTGGACACCGTTCCTCAGTCTCAGCTGTATACCAGAATCACTGGAGCAGTTTCTGACAATACTGACACTTTGGCTCATCCCCTGAGTATCTAGTTTGAATGCCTGGGAAGGGGTCCAGGCACTGGAATTATTCAGCACTCCCTTAGGTGATTCTAAGGGATGAAGAACTACCAGCCTAGAATGAGCTCTTAATTAGAAATGGTACTCTCTGCCTCTTTACTTCCACCAAATTGTCTTTCCTCTCTGGAAGGTCTAATCTCTTGTGTCTGGAAGATTTTAGTTAAATTCTTACTTCTCCTTCAATTGCCAACCATCCTCCCCATGAACACAAGAACACTGTGTAAATCAAATTCTAGCAGATCCTTAGTAGTATTCTAAGAAAACTCTAATAGTGACTTGAAGGTGCACTTGTAAATGATTTCCCTTCATAAACTTCACCATGAAACTAATTCTGAAAAGTGCCATTCTTAAAAAAAAACTCCAAGAGGGAGGCCTGGTCCTATAGAAACCTTGTCAAGATCTTACCACTTCACAAGTTGGGAGGACCTTCCTAAGAGAAAAATACAGTAGAACCTCTATAAGTTGACCACCTCTATACGTTGACTACCTCCTTAAGTTGACCTAATTTTCATAGACTGGACATGCATCACATGTATATTTCTTTACAGTAGGCCTAGTTCCCTATGTTGACCACTTCTCTTGACCACTGTTGACCAGTTTATTACACTCCCTTGGGTAGTCAACTTACAGAGGTTCTCCTGTATTAAGATTTAACTTTCCTCTATTTCTCTGAGGGTCTTCCTCAATCTTCATACTGGTTATCAATTTTTTCCCCATATCACTTGCTAACTTTTATGTCTTGGTGATCTTCCTAGTGAATTCTCACATGAGTTCCCTGGCTCCTCTCCTCATTCCTGAGCTCAGGGCAGCAGTTAAATGCAGCAGTTCTCAACCTCTGGGTCATGACCCACAGGAACTGTATTAAAGGGTTGCAGCAGGGTGGCGCCTATGGCTCAAAGGAGTAGGATGCCAGCTCTATATGACAGAGGTGGCGGGTTCAAACCCAGCCCTGGCCAAAACCTGCCAAAAAAAAAAAAAAGGTTGCGGCATTAGGAAGGTTGAAAACCACTGAGTTAGATGGTTTGGATTAATTACTTCTCTTCTTTTCTACTCCAAACCTGCAAGCAACTGACACAAAGACTGGAGTTCTGAGCTAGGGCCAAGAATGTCTGCTCTATTGCTGATGAAGCAAGACTGGACAGCACAGCTAGGTGGAGGCCCCAGTAGGCTCCCAGGACTTTTCACATAGCCCTGCTGACATTTCTCAACTTAACTGCAGGCCCTGTTTCTGCCAAGTCCAAGTCTAGTCTCAGGAAACTTCCAGAGATAGAGAAAGCCATCATAAGGAAGCTTCTGGGAAAGTGAGAGGGAAAAAGTTTGAAATACTGGTGTTCAGTTCTCCATCCTAAACTCACCGGAGAAGTGGGATGAAAAGAGAAGAGGTCATTTTCCCAACACACACAGAGGTGGCTGCAAAATGTGTCACTGTAGGGCCAAGAAGAGAACTCTGGAGCGAGACTCCCCCTCAAGGGGGCACCATCTTGTGCAGAGCTCGTGGTGAGGCAGATGGCTTGGCTGCAAATCCTGATTGGCCCCAGAGAAATAGTTATGGAACAACCAGCCAATCAGGCTCTCCCTGCTCGGAGGTCTTTTCAGAAACAGGCCCTGTGAGGTCGCCCGAAGGCACCATCTCTCTACTGTCCTGAGTGACTGAGGTTTCACTAGACGTGATGGGCCTAGGGAGGGTTCTATTTCCAATAGAAATGCTGAGTGTTTTAAAAGAAATATATTTCCCTGACACTTAGTCACACTCGGCCGGCGGCATTATTTGTGGGCCAAGGAGACCTTGAAGCTGCTGTAACTAAAAGAAGAGTTGCTCAGTGCCAAGCAGTTTTCCAGTAAAATGGTTTAAAAAGAAAGAGGGGGAGAATGAGGAGGAGAATACAATGATGATCAGGAGGACAGGCTTTTAAGAAGTCACTGTTAAAGACTACTGAGCCTAATCCAGAGAAACAATGCAAGTCAGAGGCATTCTGCTTTACTGACTGGAAATGTGGCTGAGGTGAGGAAGGGGTGGGGGAGACTGGTGCCCATACAGTGGGAGGGCTTGGGGTTCACCGCGGTACATGGCTGACATTTAGCCAAGACCCAGCTAATTGCTCATGATTGTTTTCTCTTTTCACATTTACTCATCTAAGCTGGGGATGTCTCCCAGGCACCGCAGATATAATTAAAGTTGGGTTTCTGTCTCTCTCAGACCGGGGCTTCTCTTTGGACAATCAGTAAAAGTATAGAAATCTTTGATTTTAAAAAATATTCAGATGATTTCCTAAATGCATCCTCAAAGTCAATAGGTTTGTAAGTTTCAAGAATGCATTTTCTAAAACCGAAAACTAAAAGGAAAGTGGAAAGTCAGTATCACGAATGGTGCAGAAAAATGGAGGCTCAGTAACTAGTTTGTATAATTAATTACAGAAAGTATTGCTGGTTTCATTACCAAGTGGACCAGGGACACCCGTTAAGCTAATTAATGCAGTTATAAGCTGTCAGGGAGGTGAGGGGAGTGAGACCTGCCTCATCCATGGCCATTAAACAAGCCTTGTGTTAGGGATTACGTGTTTGTTTTCTTTTCTTTTATCCCTCTGAGCATAAAAACTTAAATTGTAAGCAGGGACTTTTCACCAAACAAAACTTGCATCATATGTTTAAAAGCTGTGGCAAATCGTCTTTTAATAGAAGTTGTATACCCTGGGACGAGTCATGGCCTAGGATGTGTCCTTCAGTAGAGGGATGGTTCTCAGGCAGATTTACCATATAGTACATCCAGTCTGCTGACTCATTTTTGACTGGGCACCGGGGACTAGGACCAGGGTACAGAGCATGCAGATAGCCTTGAAGAAGGGTGCTCACTGCTGTGATGCCACACCTGCCCATCATCATAGTATAGGCCACTTGAACCTATTATACCGTCACCTCGAAAAACTTCTGGACACTCAGCAATTCACTTCACTGTTTAGCTGTCCAATACTTAATCTCCTTTTTCTTAAAGTATATTTTACAAACTTTCCATTACTCTTTTCTGTATTTATAATAATTTTCCCAAATATGTTTAAGAGGAGATGAAAGGAATTTTTAACTATGTGGATCTCACAGACAAACTGAGTTGGTTTCATCTATGTACTCATGAAACTTAGAACCAGAAGGTTGAAAAGAGCCTAAATGTCAACAAACGCAATACCCTGGTTGCAGATCTACTACAGATATGAAAAACCCATGAGGGCATGCAAGTCATTCTTGAACGGGTCTGAAATTACTCAACTTCACTGAGAATCATTCAAAGCACTGCTGCAACATTTTAAAAAGTCTTTTGGTTAACTAGCAATACTCGAGAAAAATGGAATTTTCCATGAACAGAGAAAACAATATTCAAGTTTATATCAGAGCAAAAATCAGCTTTTCTATTCTATGAATAACAATGGAGCTCAAATCCAGTAAATGGACCATTCAAGCTTTAGTTTATAAACTTTGATAAATCTGAAACACACAGAGATTTTACCACACATCCCACTGGATTGTCCTCAGCATGCAAGCTATACGTCCACAAAGTCCTATCTTTTAATTTCAAGAATGTACTCTGGCTTAGGCTGGCATGTAATGTACATGTTTCCCTATTCCCATTTGTTTTTGCTTATATGTAATGATATCCTTAGGTCTGGACCTAAGCTGTATCCACTGCTGGGGTTCTGGTGACCAGCTAGGGCAGAGTCCCCAAACCCATTAGCACAGGGACTGTCGGTACTTCCGAGTGGGTGAAGGGAAAGAGATCAGGAGGAACTTGCCTTAGTCAGAAAATCTTTTTTTTTTTTGAGACAGAGCCTCAAGCTATCACCCTGGATAGAGTGCCGTAGCATCACAGCTCACAGCAACCTCCAATTCCTGGGCTCAAGCGAGTCTCCAGCCTCTGCCTCCCAAGTAGCTGGTACTACAATGCCGGCCATTTTTAGCGGTCATTGTTGTTTGGCGGCCCCAGGCTGGATTCGAAGCCACCAGCTCAGGTGTACGTGCTGGCTGGCACCTTAGCCTGTTGAGCCACAGGCGCCGAGCCAGAAAATCTTGATTGTAGAAAGGCAGGGATGTTGGACCACTACATTTATTTCATGGCCTCCCCCCACTGGAGTCAATCACAATTTGGGGAAAATCAGCTGATAGTAAACACCAAACGAGATCTATGTGCTGGGCATTTGTTGTTTTATCTGCTGGAAACAGTCCCCTGGTTTTAGTAGGACTGCGGTGGAGCTGCCAACCAGTTTCTCATGAAACTGCATGGCTGCAAGGATGGTCCTGGCATATGACCAGCCACAATAGGCTCTTCCCTAAGATATTCCTAACCAGAGCTCTCTGAATTCTGTGGTTGTGAGGCACTGCGGCCATAGGCCCAGGGCTGTGGACAGTGTCCAAGCTTCCAGCATCATGGGGACAAGTCTAAGCGAATAAAGTTAACACACAGAAACAGGGACAAAAGGCTTGGAGCCGGTAGCTCAAGTGGCTAAGGTGCCAGCCACATACACCAGAGCTGGTAGGTTCGAATCCAGCCCAGGCCTGCCAAACAACAATGACAACTACAACCGACAAAAACCTACTTGCCTTGAACTGTTGTAAAACCTGAGCATTGGATACAGATAGAACATATAATTTATTATACAAACCAGGACACTTCTAAGAATTAAAATGGGTGCTATTAAAATTTTATCAGAATAGGCTCAGCACCCATAGCTCGGTGAGTAGGGTGCCAGCCACACACACCGCAGCTGGCAGGTTCAAGCCCGGCCCAGGGACTGCTAAACAACAATGACAACTGCAACCAAAAAATAGCCAGGCGTCCTGGTGGGTGCCTATAGTCCCAGCTACTTGGGAGGCTGAGGTGAGAGAATTGCTTAAGCCCAAGAGTTTGAGGTTGCTGTGACGCCATGGCACTCTACCGAGGATAACATAGTGAAACTCTGTCTCAAAAAAATAAGAAAATTACCAGAATAACAGCATAAGCTGCAAATGTATGGCCACCTTAGTGAAGGATCTAAGTTGGTGTGTATTGTTGTGCCCAACGTAGCAACAGAGACCACAGTACCTGGTGGGGGACCCAGCTGGAATGGGTCATTCATAAATACTCGGGAAAACCTTGACTCCAGTGGGGGGGCATTTATGTGAAGTTTGAGGTCCTCTGCTGTTGTTCGCCTGACTCTATTTGTGCCTCTGGCCGGCCAGACCTGGGAATACTCAGGTTTTAAATAGTAAAAGAAGAAAACTCTGGCTAGCTTTCATTTGGAACACAGACTGCTCAGCATATGGACCGTGTCCTTCTCTGAGAAAGCGCCTCTCATGCCCAGGATGAGCCCTCAGCAGTCATGTTTGTAGGAAGTGACATTGGCCATTTGTCCATAGTTGATTAGGCCACTGTAGGCCCTGATTCAGGTTGGACCAATCAGGTTCTTCCTCCCAATAATTAAAACTAATTAATAGCCAGTTAATCTTCATGTGGCTGGGAAGATAACATGTTGATCCAGGAGCCTCAGGGCAGCCAGCTATGGAATGTGACCAGAGAAGCAGAGAGAGAAAAGGAGAAGCAGATGTTCTGAGAAAAGCAGAGACGAGAGGCAGAAGTTGTTCCTGGGTTGCTGACAAGCCTCCTAGGCCTTCGTTCCTCAGGTTGGGCAGTATTCCTGCACTTGGACTCCAGGACACACGCCTTATCCTTTTACCAGCCCCCACGTTTTGCTTAAGCTAGCTCAAAGGGATTTCTATTTCTTTCCTCCAACAGTATCTGAACTAATACCAGGAAATATCTTTTTGATGATTCTAGAGCTCATGTATTCTCTAAACAGTTTATGGGCCAAACATTTGCCTCTCTGTGTCTTACCTTCAAATCCAAATACTGATTGTTCCTTCTCTAATTAAAATAGCAATACATTAAAGGAAAATACCCCCCCCCCGCCCCCCAAAAGAAGAAACTTAGTCCCTGTGCTCTGAAGTCACATGGGATCCAGGATTCCACATGAACTTAATTACGACTAGAGACAAACAAATAAACACTGAGGGTACCTCCTTCTCATACACTATTTCATAACATGGTAACAGCATGTAAAATTGAGATGTCAAGAATAATTTGACTAACTTGCTCACTCAACTTTTCCTAAGGTAGACAAGTGCTGAAGCACGAAGATTCATGAATTCTAGCTGAAACCTATACAGAGGCGATCCTAGGAAGAATTGGGAAGTAAACGGAATTTGTTAATGTTTCCCCAACTCTGCTTTCTGAGTTTTCCTGCCATCCAGGGGTCCACATTTTCCTTTCCCCTTCTCCCAGAAGAAAACCTTCTGATAAACTATATTACAGTGAAGGGTTAGTAACAATTTCTTACTCCTATTTGGTCTATTTGCATTTGTAAAGAGTCTAGAAAGGACAATTCAAAACTAAAGAAACGATTCTCTAATGTTAGCTTTTTTGCTATAACACAAATTGGTATGGGAGCTACTTGGGGGGATGTCTAGTTGTTCTGAAAACTTCTATATTTACATATAAAGCCAGCAGTGACCTTGATAAAGTGAAGATAAAATAGAGTGACAAAAGTCAGAATACTTTTTTTTTTTAGCCTTTTACTTTCTTTGTGGAGGCCCAAATTCCAAGTCAGGAGTTGGAAATGGAACAAGAGTGATTGGAAGGCAAACCATAGGCCAGAGTGAAGAAGAACCGTCAGTGCCTGTGTGTGTGTGTGTGTGTGTGTGTTTTAGAATTGCTAAAGGAGTGTCTGAGTCGGGACTGGGGGAAGCAGAAGGGACACTTTATAAAGGTGTAAGTTTCTAGACTAGAAAACAATTCTGGGCCGGGTCAGGGGGCTCCCAGGACTCTGGGAGGCTCAGATGGGAGGACTGCCTGAGCTCAGGAGTTCAAGACTAGCCTAAGCAAGAGTGAGACCGTATCTCTACAAATAGCCAGGTGTTGTGGGGGGGGACCTATAGTCCCAGCTACTTGGGAGGCTAAGGCAAGATGATCACTTGTGCCCCAAGACTTTGTGGTTGCTGTGAGCTGTGACACCTGAGCACTCTACCAAGTACAACCAGAGCTTGTCAGGGAAAAGGAACCTGTCCTCCAATGACCTTGCAAGACTCAACTCCTCTGCTATACTCTGAAAGAGAAGGGCCTCTCTTGCAAAAGAGCAGAGCTCCTCAGCCTGGGTAGGCAACCAGCAAACTGCTGTCCCTCTTCTGCTGCCAGACTGTCTAGCAGGAGTGACCAGCTACACTTAGCAAGTAGGGAGGAGAGCCTGAGATACCTGCCTTCCTCTAACACAAGTGTTAGGATGGGAACCCCGTTCATTCCCAGGAAAATGACACCGACCAGAGGCAGTGAAAACTTGCCCCACATGGAGGGAAGTGCTAGAGATTCCAGAAAGGCTTATGGGGGTGCAAGGTGATTGCTTTGAATGCAGCATTCACCTGTTGATGCCAAGGCCCCAGGGTAGCATCAGAACTTGGTAATGAAAAGTCCGTGTTTTACTTTCACTCAGAACTGGGGCAAGCCCTTCTGTTTCTTCCTTGCTCAGTGGGACTGATCTTAAAGGATGGTTACATTTTACAACATAAGGGCAATGGGGGTTTGGTGTAAAAAGGATGCAAGAATATCAAAAGTGAAACCATGCCAATAAAGAAACATTTAATGCTTTAAAATTTACAATTTTAAGAGTTAAAAAAAAAAATCTACAGGTGCGTGCCGAAGGCCTGAAGTCTGTGCTCATGGCACCTCAGTAATTCCCCACACTATGTAAAATTGTGCAGCTGTGATGGAAAACAGCATAGAGGTTCCTCAAAATATTAAAAATAAAATTATCATATGATAATTTTAGGTATATAGCCCATCTCTGGATATATACCCCAAAGAATTGAAAGCAAGATCTCGAAGAGGTGTCTGCATACCCATGTTCATGGAAGCATTATTCACAACAGCTAAGAGGTAGAAGCTGCCTAAATCTGAATGAACAAAATGTGATACATACACCCCAAATTATTTAGCCTTAAAAAGAGAGGGAACTTGTGTCACCTATTCTAACACAGATGAAACCTAAGGACATTTTACCCAGTGAAATATGCCTTTCACAGAGAGACAAATACCATGTGGCTCCATTTAATGAGGTGTCTGAAACTCACAGAAATAGGAAGTGGAATGGTGGTTGAAGGGGCTGAGGGCTGCAGTTTTGCAAGGTAAGAAAGTTCTAGACAGCCAATGTGCGACAGTTGACCCTATAGAAGCATGCATTTAAAAATAGCTAAGATGGTAACTTTTATGTTATGCTTATTTACCACAGTTAAAAACAAAACCTAAAACCCAGACATGTGACCTGTGAGGAGTAAGGAGAATTTCCTTTTTCAGCAGGGGAAAGGAACTGGGGCAGGACCACCCGGAAGTAGACTTGCAGGGTCATTGGAGGACAGGTTCCCGGAGAGGGTCAGCAGGTACCTACCTGCTGTGGGAAAATTGACACATTTAACAAAATCAGGACTGACTCTGGGTCGGTTTCTCTTTCAGGAGCAGCCCCCCAAAGGCGCCCCATTCTGGGACCTCTTCCTTCACTCGCTGGGAAGTAAACAGAGACGGGAGGCTCCCTGTTCTGGGAAAAAGCTAATCAAATGATCCAACTGCTCCTCGTCTGCAACCCCAGGAGAGGTACCAGGAAATACAGTTTTGGCTGAGAGGAGGATGGCTGTGAATAGGGCAGGCTGTCACGGGAAACCTCTCCCCTGCCTCCCAGCTCGCCCGGGCCTCTCGCTGCCTGAGTAGCTATCAGCCAGCGGGCTGGAGTCAGGTCCAGGCTCGGGGAACTCAGGCGGCCAGCCTTCCGCCTCTGCTCTTTGGGCAAGAAACTGTCTTCTCCCACTATGCTAATTACTTAGTGTTTGGGAAAAGACCCAAAGTTAGCTAGAGGTTGGGAGTCCCCGCAAAGGTGGGTTGTGGCATTAAGAGAACAGTTTTGAAGCTTATAAAGCCAAACCCCCACCAACAGTTTTCTGGGGTGTTCCCAAAGTGTTGCTCTGCTGGGATGGGAGGGAGGAATCAGCCTGTGGAGAGATACACTTCTCCCGCACTGGGAAGCGTGTTGCTGGCACCCTGTCTTCAGTTTTTGTTAATGAACCATTTCAGAACAACTGAGGTCACTGGAATCACTGATAATTACGTAAATTTTCTTTTCTTTTTTCACTTGTAACTGTTTAGTCTCCATCCACGAGGCCCCATTTTTAGCAACACACTGAATCTTGCCAGCTTCCTGGGGCTGATTTGGTCTTTACACTTCTAGGAATTTCCAAGGACGTGAGGAGTTCGGGCTGCCAAGATGGATGTGAACGTGTGTGATCCGCAAGGAGCTGCTAAAGTCTGAAGATTGGGAAGGTCAAGGGTCCATCTCTCCCAAGCTCCAAAGAGCAGGGTGGCCCCTCTCAGGTCCTTTCCCCTGAGTTATTCTCTCACTTCTGGAAAACCAGATCCCTGTTTCACCTCTATCACAGGGTGATTTGGTGCCAGTATTGTTTTTATTCACTCTAATCAGTCCCCAGAGCCACTTCAACGCAACATCCAGAAAGGCCAGCATTCGAAACTCCAACCCCTCCCCCCCCCCACCGTCCCGAGATGGCAACAGGACTCTGCGATGATGTGGTTTATGGTGTCTCATTTTTTAAAATCCGGCTTACTTACAATGAATGATGCTGTGGAAAAATAATTGGATTTACCCCAACTGCTTTGCTATTTATTGTCTTGGATGGCACTAAGGTTATACCGGAACACAGCCATAAGGAGAAAAGGCTTTGGAACAACTAAAACACATTTTCTCCCCGAAGGGAATCTGTAGTTAAACCTTTGTACAATGTTAGCCATGTGACTCTTCATAGTGTTTTCAAAATATCAAGACAAAAATTAACAAACCAAAGTGGTTTTATGCTCTGAATTGAGTCTACACTCATTGTTTTGTAGCCCCTGTCATTTCTACAGTAAACAGGGTCTCAGTTTCTTTTTTTTATTTTTTTTAAAACGAAGTCTCACTTTGTCATTGAGGCTAGAGTGCCGTGGTGTCAGCCTAGCTCACAGCAACCTTAAACTCCTGCAGTCAAGCAAGCAATCCCCCTGCCTCCACCTCCTGAGGAGCTGGGACTACTGTTACCCACCACGACCCTGGCTAATTTACACCAGTGTCTCTGATAGCCAAACCCTAGTCTTGCTGTACTCCTGGTCTTTTAAGACTCAGGCCTTTCTTTCCCTCCTGTGGGTAAGAGCCCATCTTGCAGACATGTGTATAGTTTTCCTTTTGACCTTGAGTATGCAGAAAGCCAGTCCAGGGAGACACGCTAAGCCTTGTTTCACTGTGTGACTGTGTTCTAGGACATCAATATTTTTTAGCTCCTAAACTGTCATCTCAAATCCCAGCTTGTGGGTAAAGCTAATCAAACTACGCAAGGATCAAGGCAGCTGACTGCAGCAGGACAAAATCTGACCCATTTCACAGGCAAGATTCTGCAAGTAGAACTTCTATTCCAGCTGACCATGGGTTGACACCTGGCAGGAGTCAGCCTCTTTCAAGGCTCTCCTGAGAAGTTTGCAAAGCTCCCAAATCCCGTGGATCATGGCACCGTCAATGATATAAGATGCGAAGATGTTCTTCCCGCCATGAATCCATCTGTCATTAAATAAGATGGGCTAAACTGGGCCAATGATTTGCTCAGTTTTGCACAGTAATATTTAAGGATGCAACAAGAAATCTGCTCTCAGATCTCTGGGAAACATTCAAATCAAAGCCTGCAGAGATCAAAAGTCCTTGAAAAAGCCATCTGGGATCTTTTGTGTGTTGACAAGCTTGCTCTTGGAGCTCACATACATTTGCAAGATGACAAGCAGATACCATAGACTTCTGGGAAAATTCAGCACCACACCATGGCCTGACAAAAAGCCACAGGCTTTTTAATGTCACCACCAAGGAAATACCTGCACTCATCCCCCAAGTACACAATCAAGGCTTTCAGAGGAAATAGAGTTGACACATCCTTGATGACGGTCTAGTGATAATGTTGGTTAACAAAGGAAAAAATAAGTAACAACAAACGATAATGAAAATAGCCACTATTTGTTAAGTGATGGCATATATGATTTTTGCTTAGCTCTTAATATGCACCATGCAATATATCTTCATCATAATTCTATGAAGCATGCATTAATATCGCTACCTTACAAATAGTAAAATTTATGTTGAGAGAAGTAACTTGTTCTAAGACATAAAGGTTTTAAGAGGCATAGCAACTCCACTAAAGAAATGTCATTCTTTATCTTTGAAAGCCAGGCCCACTGAGTGTTTTTCACATTGTTTTCAGTAGTGGGAAAGTTCTGATCACCCATTACATCTCAGCTAAATGTTCCTTATCTGTGTCAAGGCCACCTTGCCTTCTCTGTACATGTCATTTTCTCAATATCCTAAGACATTTTAGACAGAACTGCAGGAATGCATTCACCTTATTTTAGTTATTATTTGTATAATTTGTCTTCTTATTGAAGACTGGGAATTTCCTGGTGGCAAGAGCTATGCCCCTGTGACCCTAAGACTGACATAGTGCTTGCCACATTTAACCCTCAACAAAGTCTTGCTGAAAGGATGGTCAGGACAGAAGGCCCTGGTCCCTCAGTAGTATCATCTTTCCAATAGTGGAAGAAGTATTAAATTGAACCATAAGAAAATGCCATTTTTGCCAAGTCAAAAAAGTCAACCCTTGGCACTAATAAAGCTACTATAGTAGGTGTGACTATTCAGACATATGGTTGGTTTTCGAACATATTAAAATTCACCCATCTAAATGAATGCTTTAATAACCTGTTGTCACACTTCATTGAGAATCTCATTTATTTTTATAGTTCTGAAATATTTAGTCCTATATATTCATTCCAAACCAGCTGGCCTTTGGAAGTCCTTTCATCACACAAGGCCTTTGTCAACAGACGTTCGGCATGCTTGGAAGGACAGTATCACATTATGGTTAAGAATGACTTTCGAGTTGTTTAACTCAGGTGAGTTACTTGAGTTCTCTATTCTTTCATGATCTGCAAGAGCAGGATCGTAACAGTGTCAGTCTCATAGGGTTGTCAGGGATTAAATGAGGTAATATGCAAAGAACATCCTAAGAGTTCAATGAGAATTACTGTTGTTGTTAATGCTGAACAAATTAGGCTGTATGTATATTGGGAAAAAAATCGATCTCATGAGTAGCCGGTAATAGAGACAAAAATGACTAAAGTGATAACAACCCAGACTGCATTTCCACCTACATATTTTCCTGATAGAACATGTAAACCAGGAAAGTTTCCTGTAGAGAAAGAAGAGCATTAAGAGCGAATGAATTTTGCAGTTTTCCATGTCTCTAAAACCTTGCCATTTATTTCTCCGTGTCGTGTCCCAGTAGTTAGAGTTCTGTGGGTGTCCTCTACAATTCGATGCACCCTATTGTACAAATCCAAGGCCAGCTGTGGTATTTGAAAATAATCAAACTGGCGTCACCAATCCCTTTCTTCCTTTCTTTCTCCCCAAAGTCCCTTTCTTTCAAACAGTTTTGAAATTCCATTACTAAATTTCCTCTTGCCTTTTAAATATATTACACATTGTGTTACGTATTTGCGGTTGAGATAATCACATGGATCCATTTGTTTTAAATTAAATCAGTTTAAACTACAAAACTCTCCAAGTGTCCTGGTAAAGGGCTGCTCTGCGTACAATATGAGGAGAGCCTAGAGCCAAATAATTAGGAAATAATTTGTCAGAACATAACCTGCTTGCAACTTTTGAACACTATCTGTAAATTCCTATATAGAGATAAAGTTGAGATTCCTAGAAGTTCAACACAGTCAGTAGCAGAGTACATTAAAGTTAATGGGACCACTTCTGAATTATAACCAGATATAGGGCCCTTTCTTTGTTTTCTATGTTGGGTATTATCTGACATTGTTCCTAAACCAACTGCATGTTTGGGGACAATTAAATAAAGAAATTAGGTCCAATGTATCTTCGATTGCAAGTCATAAAAGGAAGGAAAAGGAAATAAAGGGGAGAAAGTAATTATCAGGGGTGAAGTAGCAACATAGCCTAAAGCACCTTACCCCACTTTATTCAAACCTATGTGGGAAAATAGCATATTTATACATACATATGTATTGACATATTTTACATAAATTTAAATAGCTTACCATAATGCAGAGAGTTGTTCGAAGCCAATATTGGAAGTTTAATTTTAAAACATATACTTCACGTAGAATTTTGAGCTAAAGGATGGGTGACAGTATACAATTACTATTATATTACCGAGTTAAAAGAATTTATGTTTTAAATATTCCATAAGTTAATTTAAAAAAATAAATGAAAAGTAAATATATTAACCCAAATGTGTGAAATGATTACGGTTCACTTGGCTGAGCTCACCTACCAAGGAAACAGGACATGTGAAGGAGAGGTGCCGGCTAGTATGCTAGCACCTTCGCGTGGTAGTTGGCATGCACACTGCCCTGAAGTCAATAAAAGAAATGCAATATTGTCCACAACACTGCAAGGTTCTCTCCCAGACATTTTCAAGACTTTAAGTGTTTTGTTTTATTCTGCAAAAGAAGTCCTGATGAAAGCCACAAGTAGTTTCTAAGAAGGATGTGAGTTTAAGAAAACATCTCTCTTCTCATGGGACTGGCTTCAGAGGGAAACACATTTGTCAGGCACATTTTGCTCTGTTTCGGGCCCTCAGCTTCATCTGAAGCTTTCCCTCTCTGTCCACACTCCCCATTATCATTTCCATCCACTGAAGTCAACAAAAGCTCTGTAATGAAAATAGATTCTAAGTCAGAGGGAGGGGTGATACAGAAATCTATAGTTTGTCTGGTAGTAATTGCTTTAATAATGGTAAGGAGGAAAGGTGGGCGTTAGTGGTTCTGGGGTGAATCATTAGCTTGAGGTCTCTGGGCATTCAGCTAATGATCTCCTAGAACTTGGACTGCTCTGAATCAAGGCAGCCTGTGCCTATGTTTGGATCAGAACTGAAACCCTGAAGACAGATGGCAAATATTAAAAATAAAAACTTTTGCATAGCAAAAGAAAATACCATAAGAGAAATAAAAAGACAAATGTTAAACTAGTAAAAAAAAAAAAATTGCAATTTAAACTACAGACAAAGGTGTTCAATATCCTTAATATATAAAAGTTTCTAAAAAAGAAAAAGAAAAAATTCAATCACATTATATATAAATAGGCTAGAGACAGAAATAGATAACTTATAAAGAAAGTTTTGGCCCTTTAATGTATGAAAACTCACTCATAATGAAATAAGTGCTAATTAAAATGATGTGGAATTATCATTTCTCCATAAATATAGGAGTACTAAAATGGCAAAAAAATAAATAAAGTTAGACAAGGTAAACTTTATTGGTGTAACTGAGCACCATGATTCTCTTTTACAAAGGCAAAATGGCCCAACGTACATAAGAAAGGAATTTGGCAATATCTAGCAAAATTCCACAAATGTTTGTTCTTTAATTCATCAGTCTTACTTGTAGGATTTATACCTTCAATATACAGGCAAAGGGGGCAGCACCTGTGCCTCAAAGGAGTAGGGCGCCAGCGCCATATACTGGAGGTAATGGGAACCCGGCCTGCCCTAGCAAAAAAAAAAAAAAAAAATATATATATATATATATACACACACACATATATATAGGCAAAAAATAGGAAAAGACATATTATTAGGGTAATTCAGTGCAATATGTTTTAATAACAATATGTAATAACATATATGTATATTGATACATATTTTTGTATGGTATAAAATGGAAAGGCTCTTTCAAAAAAATCATGGAGGAGGAAACCCTGCCTAACTCATTCTAGGAGACTAGGATTGTCTTGATATAAAAAACAGATGAAGACTTTACAAGAAAACTACAGACCAATATCTCTAATTAATATAAACACAAAAACCCTCAATAAATGCTAGCAAATCAAACCCAGCAACACATAAAAAGAATTATACACCATGACCAAGTGGGAGTTACTCTAGTAAGGCTTAACATCTGAAAATTAATTAATGTAAATACATCATATCAATAGAATAAAAGATAAAAACCACATCATTATGTTAATGGACACAGAGAAGCACTTGACAAAATCCAACACTCTTTTGAGATAAAAAGACTGAACACATAAGAAATAGAAGGGAACTTCCACAACCTGGTAAAGATTATCCATGAAAAAACCCTTATACCATTATACTTAATAGCAAAAAGACTGAAATGTTTCTCCTTAGATTAGGAACAAGACAGGATGTCAGTTCTTACCACTTATTCTCAAGATTATATTGAAGAGTCTAATCAGAGACTTTAGGAAAAAAAAAAGAAGAAGAAAGAAAAGAAATAGAAGACATCTAGATTAGAAAGAAAGAAGTGTAACTACCTGTACTCACAGAAGGCATACTCTTGTACATGGAATATCCTAAGAAATACAGTAAAAAAAAAAAAAAAAAAACTATTAGAAGTAACAAATACGTGAATATAAGACCAGTATACAAAAATGAAAGAATAAAACATTTTAAAGGAGGGAGGGAACAAAGTGGAGAGCACAGGCATAGAAGCTAGATTTATACGATTACCTTGCATTATAGATTAGACTTGACAGCTCTCAAAATTTAATTTAAAATGAATAACACCAGGAGTGAACCCTGTTGTGAACTATGGGTGATAATGATATGTCAATGTAGGTTCATCAATTCTAACAAATCTACCACTCATGGGATATTGACCACAGGAGAGTCTATGCATGTGTAGGAATGGGAATGTATGAGAAATCTCTATACCTTCCTATCAATTTGTGTGTGAACTTAAAACTGCTCTAAAAAAGAAAATCTATTGAAAAAAGACAACACCTAAAAATTGAACATAAATTAAAACAAATGGCCCTAAGTATGCACCAAACTGTTGGCATAACTACACAAAAAACACCTATTTCAATGACATTAATATACAATAATTTCAGTGTACATCCTGAATAGAATGTACTTGAGGAAAAACAAATTGAAAAAAATTTTAAATTATTAACCTTTTTAATATTTTAATACTGGCAGTAGTATAGGTTTTGTGATTTTGAGACAGTTATGTGTATATCATGGAATAAAACAAAAGAGTAATTGTATAGTGTCATCAAGAACCAGGCCTTTCTGATGGAATAAAGGAGAAATAGTGATGGTTTGATTGAGTTAAGTCATGGAGTTTTGAAATTGAATTTGAAGTCTGAGTTATAAATTTATAATGTATTTTATATTTAAGAAATAAAATCATTTCTAATCTTTGTTCTTTAGACAGACCTAGAAGTAATGACTAGTATAGTAACAATGAGCTCTCCCAGGGCTCAGATTGTGGTCCCTGAACATCATTTTCAACTTAAAAGGGCCAATTCTGGATCTGCAACAAGAATTATTAAAAGCAAGTCTTCTACGTTTTGTTTTACCAAAAAGCAATAAACTTTTCAAAGGTTACTGGGGTTGCAATAGATCAAATTGTATTCCCCCAAAATACAAATTCAAGTTCTAAAACTTGGCACCCGTGAATGTGACTTTATTTAAGAGTCACTAAAGACTCTTAAAGAGAGTCTTTTTTTTTTCTGAATTCAGGGAACTTTATTGTTGTTACATGACAAGGTGGGGTTCCCTAGGCCCCTCCCATTCTTTAGGGGGTCTGGTGTGGAAACTGTGTTGAGGGGAGATTCTCAGTGAGGTGGAGGACTGAGTAGGCAGGGGCACCCCAGCAGCTAAGGGCCTTTCTCTTCCTCTCGTGCTCTGACTGGGGCTGGTGGTCTGGGGGTTCTTACTCCTTGGAGGCCATGTGGGCCATCAGACCCACCACCCTGTTGCTGTAGCCAGATTCATTATCATACCAGGCAATGAGTTTGACAAAGTGATCATTGAAGGCAATGCCAGCCCCAGCATCAAAGGTGGAAGAATGGGGGTCACTGTTGAAGTCAGAGGAGACAACCTGGTGCTCATATAATCCAGGATGCCCAGGATGCCCTTGAGGGGCCCTCTGATGCCTGCTTCACCACCTTCTTGATATCACCATATTTGGCAGCCTTCTCCAGATGGCAGGTGAGATCCACGACCGACACGTTGTCAGTGGGGACACGGAAGGCCATGCCAGTAAGCTTCCCATTCAGCTCAGGGATGATCTTGCCCACAGCCTTGGCTGCACCAGTTGAGGCAGGGATGATGTTCTGGAGAGCCCCGCGACCATCACGCCACAACTTCCCAGAGGGGCCGTCCACAGTCTTCTGGGTGGCAGTGATGGCATGGACTGTGTTCATGAGTCCCTCCACAATGCTGAAGTTGTCATGGATGACCTTAGCCTAGGGGGCTAAGCAGGTGGTGGTGAAGGAGGTATTGCTGACAATGCTGAGGCTATTTTCGTACTTCTTGTGGTTCACACCCAACACAAACATGGGGGCATCAGCAGAAGGAGCAGAGATGATGACCCTTTCGGCACCCCCCTATAGGTGAGCCCCAGCCTTCTCCATGGTGGTGAAGATGCCAGTGGACTCTACAACATACTCAGTGCCTGCCCCACCCCATTTGATTTTGGAGGGATCTCGCTCCTGAAAGATGGTTATGGGATTTCCATTGATGACAAGCTTCCCGTTCTCAGCCTTGACTGTGCCATAGAATTTGCCATGGGTGGAATCGTACTGGAACATGTAGACCATGTAGTTGAGGTCAGTGAAGGGGTCATTGATGGCGACAATATCCGCTTTGCCAGAGTTAAAAGCAGCCCTGACGACCAGGCATCCAGTACGACCAAATCCGTTTATTCCGACCTTCGCTTTCACCATGGTGCCTCAGGGATGCGGCTGGTGCTGCACTAGAAGAAGCGGCTGTCTGACGAACGGGAGGACTAGAGAGCACTTAAAGAGAGTCTTGAAGAGGCTATCACTAAATATTGGACAATTTGTACACCAATACTAATAATTCCAATAAAGTAAAGCAAACATTTTGTAAATCCACAAAAATCATATTGAAATTGAAAAAATTTTAAAAACCTAATTGGATAACTTTGGAAGATACTAGAAAACTAAGTATTTGATAAAATATGAGGAAAAGAAGGAACCATTTATCTTATCCTCCATTATAAACGCTATCACTGGTTAATCAAGACACAGGGGAGGAGAATTTTTTCTTTATTGAATTATTCCAGTTATTATGTTATAGAATATCACCATACTGAAGGCCCTAATGAATCAATGATCCAGGCCACAGTCATCGTTGGCGGCTGTGGAAAGAAGAAACAACCACGTGTCTTCTAGTGGAAATATGGGGGGGGGGGTTCAAAGCTAATCTGATTGAGTGTCTAGAGCCAACCACCAATTTTCAGAAAACTCAAATGAAGTTATTAAAAAAATATATGTGGGGATGCAATCAGCCAAAGGTACTACACAATCTTACAAGAAAAATGATTTGGTTTCTTCAATTAATTGTATAAAAACCACAAAAACACAAAAGGGAACCCCTTAATTAAAAGAAATACCAACCAACTGTAATGTGTGGCACCTACCTTGAATCCCAATTCTAATTAAAAAAAAAGTAATTTTATGAGATATTTGGGGTAATTGACTGGATATAAAGGAATTGGTGGTAATTTTTCAGTTGTTGATAATCTGTTTTTTAAAAGAAAATTCTTGTCTTTTAGAGATAGGTGTCAAATATTTACAGATCAAAAGATAAGAAGTCTGGGATTTGCTCTAAAATAATTTATCAGGGTGGGAGGAAATGGTAGGGTATAGATAAAATTACATTGGTCAGGTCATATTTTTATAATTGTTAAAGATTAATATATAGGTATTTATTAAACTTTTCTTTCTACTTTTGAATATTTTAAGCATTTTCCACACTAAAAGGTTAGGGAGGAAAAACATTGACTGAAAAAGCTACAGCCTCTCAACACTAAAAACATAATTCAAAATATTAGTGGAAACGGAGATGAAAAAGCCCAGCAGAGAGGGAAACCCCAATTACGTGGTGTGGCTGTTCTTCCCTTATGTGCCAACCCTGAGAGGCCTGCCCTAACCCGCAGGGCTGCGGTGAAGAGTGAGTAAAGGTTGAAAGCCTGTCACAAACACAAAGTGCTAAGGGTTTCACAATAGGCGTTGGAAGGCAGTGCTCTTTCTTTTTTGGCTGAGTTCAGGCTCAGGGCCACATCAGTCCTGTGGGCCTTTGGACACAAAGATAGATCCAGATCCCTGACTGCCAGTCCCGTAGTCTGATACCTAGACCACCCACCCACCTCCCATGGCAACTTACATTTCAGGAAAATATTGTGGGAAGGCACCTGTTACCAGAGTGGAAAAAACAATCCAGCATTTGAACTGAAATTATTTTCTCCTAGCCTAGTTTAAACCCACTACTCCACGTGCAGAGGGAATAACATGTTGAGGTTGCTTCCATGGGAGAGGAGCCACAAATCCCACAAAATGATGACATTTCAAGACAGAGGCCTTTACTCTGTAGCATAGACTCATTATTACCAGGAATAAACACCTATGGAGTTAGACATTGTGGCTGCCAAAGCAATACTTATGAATAACATGTTCATAGCACATGCAAATCAATGCACTTCTTGTGACTGATGTCATCTGCAGGTTTTCTGGCAGCAGTTTTAATTAAGAATAGTCTAATTAGCAATAATCACAATTACATTTGGGATCCCTATGGCCTCTCCACAGGCTTTCTCAATCAGTCTACACAAGCCTGTAAAGTAGCTTCACATTAAGTATGATTATGACCATTTCACAGATAATGAAACAGGTTTGTAGTCTGCTCAACATCCAGCAAGTTACTCCAGAATATTCAGAGGGTTGTTCTTAATCTGCCAGCCCACATGAGGTTTTTATCTTCATATGGCATTTATGATCTGAAATTTCAAATTTTATTGAAATGCAAACTTTAAAATAATAAAGCTGTGCTAATCCACCCGCAAATGGTAAAAGATTTATTCCTGCTTGGAGTCTCCAAGAAACAATTTCAAGCTTTCCTGTAGGACTCTGGTCTTCATCTTTTTTTTTTTTTTTTTTGAGACAGAGCCTCAAGCTGTCACCCTGGGTAGAGTGCCATGGCATTACAGCACACAGCAACCTCCTATTCCTGGGCTCAAGCAAGTCTCCTGCCTCCGCCTTCCAAGTAGCTGGGACTACAGGCGCCCACCACAACGCCCGGCCATTTTTTTTTTTGGTTGCAGCCGTCATTGTTGTTTGGATTCGAACCCGCCAGCTCAGGTGTACGTGGCTGGCGCCTTAGCCCGTTGAGCCACAGGCGCCGAGCCTCTGGTCTTCATCTTATAAAATGTATCTTTTTGTTCATGAGTTGTATGCTTGATGGTTGTATTCTGGTACACACAGGTTCACGTCAAATAGTAAATGTCTTTTATTTTATTTTATTTTTTCTGAGACAGAGTATAGCTTACAGCTACTTCAAATTCTTGGGTTCAAGCAATCCTCTTGCCTCAGCCTCCCAAGTAGCTGGAACTGCAGGCATGTGCCACCTTGCATGCTTAGTTTTTGTTTTTGGTTTTGTCTTCTGTTTTTAGTAGAGACGAGGTCTTGTTCTTTTTTTTTTTTCTTGAAGTTTTTGGTTTCAGGCCAGGGCTGGGCTTGAACCCACCACCTCCAGCATATGGGGCCAGTGCCCCACTCTATTAAGCCACAGGCACTGCCACCGAGGTCTTGTTCTTGTTTGGGCTAGTCTGGAACTCCTGAGTTCAAGAGATCAATCCACTTTGGCCTCCCAGAGTGCTAGGATTACAGGCATGAGCCACCATACCCAGCTGTAAATGTTTCTTTAATTATATGCAAAAATTTAACTAGATATGGATCACAAACCTAAATGTTAGAACCAACACTATAAACTCTCTATGAGAAAATACAAGAGAAAAATCCTGGTGAACTTGGGTTAGAAAAAGTTTTCTTAAATAAGTCACAAAAAACATAAGTCAGAGAAGAAAATATTGGTAAATAGGACTTAATCAGAATTTAAAATTTCTGCTCTTTAAGAGATATTGTTAAGAAAATGAAAAGATGGTTGGTCCAAGAGCAGTAGTGTTTACAATGAATTGATCACAACCAATTACAGATTCCTCTGTTCTTTCTACATTCCCACTGCTTCACTTGACTAGCCTAAAAGTAAAATGAAAAGATAAGTCACAGACTGGGAGAAAATATTTGTAAACCACAATTGACAGAGGACATCTGGAATACATATTTATATATCTTTTGACTTAGTAATGAATAAAACCAAACAAGCCCATTAAAAAGTGGGCAGAAATCAGCTCAGTGCCCGTAGTTCAGTGAGTAGGGCACCAGCCACATGCAATGAGGCTGGCAGGTTTGAGCCTGGCCCAGCTTGCTAAACAATGACAACTGCAACCAAAAGATAGCTGGGAGTTGTGGTGGGCGCCTGTAGTCCCAGCTACTTGGAAGGTTGAGGCAAGAGAATTGCTTAAGTCCAAGAATATGAGGTTGCTGTGAGCTGTGACACCACAGCACTCTACCGAGGGCGACATAATGAGACTTTACCTCAAAAACAAACAAACAAAAAAGGGGACAAAAATCATAAACAGAAACTTTTAAAATGAAGATATACTAATGGCCAACAAACTCATGAAATAATGCTCAATGTCTCTAATTGTTTGGGAAATGCAAAACAGGACCACAAAGAGATATCACCTAACTCCAATGAAAATGGCTATTTAAAACTCCCCCAAAAGATGCCGGTGTAGATGCAGAGAGAAAGAAACTCTTACATGCTATTGGTGAAACTGCACACTCCATGGAAAACTGTATGGCGATACCTCACAGAATCTAAAGTAGACCTACCATTTGATTTGGCAATCCCACCAAATTTTATAAAAAGATCATTTTTATAAAAAGGATACGTGCACTAGAATGTTTATAGCAGCACAATTCACAATCACAAAAACATGGAAACAATCCAAGTGCCCACCAATACATAAATAGAGTAATCAAATGTGGTATATACATACTATGGAGCATGACTCAGCCATAAAAACGGAATCTAGTATCTTTTGGGACAACCTGAATGGAACTAGAAACCATTCTTTTAAGTGAAACATCATAAGGATAGAGAAACAAACATATGTACTCAATACCAAGTTGGAAGTGGGCCGGGTGCGGTGGCTCATGCCTGTAATCCTAGCACTCTGGGAGGCTGAAGTGGGTGGATCACCTGAGTTTGAGAGTTCAAAACCAGCCTGAACAAGAGCAAGGCCCTATGTCTACTAAAAACAAACAACAACAACAACAAAAAAACCTTGAAATTAATTGATCAACACTTAAGTGCACATATGGAAGTAAATCTTAATGAAAATCCAGCAGAGGGGAGAGAGGAGGAAGGATGGGTAAATTCATAACTGTTGAGTACAGTGCACACTATCTGGGTGAAGGGCACACTTACAACTTTGACCCAAACTGTACAAAAAATAATGTATGTAAACAAAACTAGTATACCCTTAATATCCTGAAATTTTGTTTAAAAATGAGAAAAACCCAATGTTTAAAAAAATAGTAAAATCTTTAAACAGTTCACCTAAGAGGTCATATCATGACAAATGAGACTTAACACCTGTCGGAGAGAAAGGCACATTTAAACCTTAAGGGGCGCCACTACACATCTATAGAGTAAAATTAAAAGACTGAAAGTCCCAAGTTCTCATGAAGATGGAGAGCACCTAGAAATTTTGTACTTTGTTGGTGGGAATGCAGAAATGATATAGCTACTTTGGAAAAACAATTAAGCTGTTTCTTATAAAACATACCCTTACCATATCACCCAGAAATCCTATACCAAAGTATTTATGAGGAGAAATGAACACACGTCCACTTAAAGACATGTGTATGAATCTTGACATGAGTCCTATTCATGGATGTTGATATAAGCTTTATTTATAATTATCCCAAACTGAAAATACCCAAATGCTTCTCAACTGGCGAATAGGTAAACAAACTGTGGTGTATCCCTACAATAGAAACACATCACTGATGCATACAAATATATGGATGAATATTATAACCTTACATTAAATGAAAGAAGCCAGAAACAAAGGGCTACATACCATTTAGTTCCATTTAATAACACTGTAGAAAAGGCAAAGTTATAGGGACAGAAATCAGATCAGCAGTTGCCCAAAGCTGGAGGTATGGAAGGAGATTGATGGGAAAGAGGCATAGGAAACCCTTCTCAGGTGAAGACAGTGTTCTGGATCTTCCCTTTTTTTTTTTTTTTTTTGCAGTTTTTGCTCAGGGCTGGATTTGAACCCACCACCTCTGGTATATGGAGCCAGTGCCCTATTCCTTTGAGCCACAGGTGCTGCCCAATTATTATTATTATTATTATTTGCAGTTTTGGGCTGGGGCCGGGTTTGAACCTGCCACCTCTAGTATATGGAGCCAGTGCCCTTCTCCTTGAGCCACAGGCGCTATCCGGTGTTCCAGACTGATTGTGTTGACAGTTATGCAGCTGTGTGCATTTAACAACCCCATTAAATTGAATACTTTAAAAAAGGAGCTCGTTAATGTATGCAAATTATGCTACAATAAACTTGAACCTCTGAAAAGTGTTTATTGAACACCAAGGGCACTGGTAATACTGAAAAGCTAGAAAATTAAAGAAACAATCCTTTGCTCTGAGGGATTTATGGTTTACGTGGAAGAATGAAAGGAATATTTAAAAAATAATGCCTATGTCCTGTTTCCAATTTGTTCTGCATGCAAGGAACTTGGAAGCAGCCAAACCATCTTAACAAGCAAAAAGCCGAACGGACTGAAAAATCAACAACTCTTCTTGGGGAAGATGTGTGGATGCAGGATAGACCACTTTCCCCAAGACTGGAGAGAGAGTGCAGGGAGTCACGGCTAACCAAAACCTGGAACAAGTGCAAGGGTAGAAAAGCCTGAACTGAAATCCACAAACTGCTAGAGCCTTAGCAAGGACTGCTCTACAAGTCAAAAGCTCCAAAGAGACCTAGTCATGGAAGGACTTCCACAGTATTGTCAGGTTTATCTCTAGGAGCTGGACCAGGTTCTCACAATAAATATCAGAGGATAATCCCCTTGTGATTCCAGCAGAGGGAGGCGGCAAAGGAATCATTTTGAAATATGTCATAGTACTTTGTTCTTAACATGGCCTGCCTTCAGGAGAAACTATTTAAGTAGAACCTAATCTGCTGGGCTATAATGAGAGACTACTGGGGAAGGGAAATACCTAATACCAGCCCACTCTAGCCACCATGTCCCAAATAAAGGGTACGGAAAATACTAAGAGACACTTGTGAATTTCACAGTCCAGAGGCATGGGCTCAATAATACTGAGGTGAGGCACAGTATCTCATGCCTGTAATCCTAGTATCTAGGGAGGCCAAAGAGAGAGGATCACCTGAGGCCCGGAGTTTGAGACTAGCCTGGGCAACATAGCAAGACTGTCTTCACAGATAACAAAACTAATAGCTAGGTGAGCCTGTAATCCTAGTTACTTGAGAGGCCAAGGCAGGAGGATCACTTGAACCCAGAAGTTTAAGGCTGTAGTGAACTCTGGTCATGCTGCTACAATTCAGCATGGGTGATAAAGTGAGTAGCTATCTCTTAAAAAATAATAATAATAAAAAAAAATTTTTAAAAGACTGACACCTACTCATAGGACTATAAAATGCATCTCTGCCCCCTGAGTACCTTACCAATACATTACTAAAGGCCTATTCACAGCAGTTCCTTTTTTCTTTTTCTTTCTTTCTTTTTTGACACTACAGCAGAAATGAAGAATGCCTTTGATGAACTTATGAGTAGACTGGTCACAGCTGAGGAAGGAATCTCTGATCTTGAGAATATCTTAATAGTAACCTCTAAAAATGAAAAGCAAAGAGAAAGTCTGGGTGTAGTAGCTCACGCCTGTAATCCTAGCACTCTAGGAGGCTGATGGAGGTGGATTGCTTGAGCTTTAGGTGTTTGAGAGCAGCCTGAGCAAGAGTGAGAGCCTGTCTCTTAAAAAAAAAAAGAATAGCTGGGTGTTGTGGCGGGTGCCTATAGTCCCAGTTACTCGGGAGGCTGAGACAAGAGAATCACCTAAGCCTTGGAGCTGGAGGTTGCTGTGAGCTGTGAAGCCTTGGCACTCTACCAAGGGCAACAAAGTGAGACTCTGTCTCTAAAAGAAAAAAATACCTGAGCATTGTGGCAGGTGCCTACAGTCCCAGGTAAAGGATCACTTGCGCCCAAGAGTTTGGAGGTTGCTGTGAGCTCTGATGCCATGGCACAGTATGAAGGGCAACAAAGTGAGAAAGAAAGAAAGGAAAGAGAGAGACAGAGAAAAAAAAGAAAGAGAGAGAGAGAGAGAAAAGACTACCAAGGACTATAGCACAACTAAAAAAAGATGTACACAGGTAATGGGACTACCAGAAGGAGAAGAAAGAGAAAGCAAGAGGAGAAATATTTGAAATAAGAATGACTAAGAATTCCTCCAAATTAACGTCAGATACCAAACAACTGATCCAGGAGGCTCAGAGAACACCAAACAGGATAAAAAGCAAAACAACAACAAAAACAAGCAAACCCAAACCTGATTTTAACACTTAGTATAAAGCTACAGTCCTCAAGACAGTGTTGTATTGGTAAAAGAATAGACAAATAGATCAAGGGAACAGGACAGCCCAAAATAGATTCATGTAAATATAGTTAACTGTTGTTTGACAAAATACCAAAGATAATACAATGGACCAAAGGTAGTATTTTCAATAAATAGTGCTGGAACAACTGAAATGTATATATACACATATTTTATATACACACACACATACATATATATGTATGTATAAAATCTAGTCATAGGCCTTCTCTTCTCACAAAAATTAATTCAAAATGGATTATAAACCTAAATGTAAAAAACAAAACTATAAAATTCCTAGAAGATAACATGGGGAAAAGCCTAGATGATGTTGAGTGTGGCAACAAATTTTTAGATATAATACCAAAGACATGACTCATGAAAGAAAATAATTGATAAGCTGGACAATATGAAAATTTTAAACTTCTCACCTCTAAAAGATACCATTAACAGAATAAGACAAGCTAGAGACTGGAAAAAATATTACAAAAGATACATCTGGAGGGGTGGCACCTCTGGCTCAGGGAGTAGGGCACCAGCCCCATATACCAAGGGGGGCAGGTTCAAACCCAGCACCGGCCAAACTGCAACAAAAAAGTAGCCAAGCATTGTGGCGGGTACCTGTAATCCCAGCTACTCGGGAGGCTGAGGCAAGAGAATCACCTAAGGCCAGGAGTTGGAGGTTGCTATGAGCTGTGACTCCATAAACACTCTACTGAGGGCAATAAAGTGAAACTCTGTCTCTACAAAAAAAAAAAAAAAGAGAGAGAGAGAGAGATACATCTGGAAAAGGATTGCTATCCAAAATATACAAAGAACTCTTGAAAGTCAATAATAATTAAAATGTGAACCAAAGACTTTGACAGACATTGCACCAAAGAAGATATACAGCTGGTGAACAAACATGAAAACATGCTCTTTGTTGCATGCAATCAGGGAAAGCAACATAAAACAACGAGATACTGCAACATGTCTGTTAGAATGGTGAAATCTATAACACTGACAATACCAAATGCTGGTGGGCATGTGGAACAACAGAACTCTCATTCATTACTGGGGGGAATACAATTTTGTATAGCCAGTTTGGAAGACAGTTCAGTGGTTTCCTACAAAACTAAACATACTCTTACCATATGATTTAGCAATTGTGCTCCTTGGTATCTACTCAAAGGGTTTAAAAACATATGTTCACCAAAAACAAACAAATAAGCAAACAAAAAAAAAACCCCACCACACAGGGATGTTTATATCAGCTTTATTCATAGTTGTCAAAACTTGGCAACAACCAAGATGTCCTTCTGTAGGTGAATGGATAAACAGACTGTGGTACATCCAGACAATGGAATAGAATATTATTTAGCACCAAAAAGAAATGAGCTATTAAGCTATAAAAATATATGGAGGAAACTTAAATGCATATCACTAAGTGAAAGGGGCCAATCTGAAAAGGCTACACACTGTATGATTCCAACTACATGACCTTCCGGAAAAGGCAAACTACCATGATAGCAAAAAGAGTAGTGCTTACAAGGGTGTGGGGGCAGGGAAGATAAATAGAGCACGAAGGGTTTCTAGGGCAGTGAAACAACTCTGTAGGATACTATAATGATGGACACATGCCGTTATATATTTGTCAAAACTTACAGAATGTGCAACCCTAAGCAAAACCTGGTGTAAACTCTGGGTGATGATGGTGTGTTAACGTAGGTTCATAAGTTGTAACAGCTGTGCCACTCTGGAGGGGAATGTTGGTAATGGAGAAGATTACTCATGTGAGGAGACAGTGGTTATGTGGAAACCTTATTCATGTGTCTTCCTCTCTGAATTTTATGGTGAATCTAAAAGGGATCTAAAAATTTAAGTCTTTAAAAAAAGCATACTACGAAGTCATATAAGAGAAGTGATAAATAAGTGTTAGAGTAGTGTATTAGGCATTTGTCTACTATAATGAATGACCACAAACTTGGTAGCTTAAAACTACAGAAATTTGAGGGGGGTGGAGAAAGATGGCCGACTGGAAGCAGCTTCCAAAACAGGCTCCAGTCGAAAAGGATAAGCTCCAGAAACTGCCCAATTAAGCTGAAGTCTGGGAGCCCAACTGAGAGTGAAGTGATAACTGCAGGTTGCCTCTGCTGAGGCAAGCTGCGACTCTAAGAAAGCAAGCTTCAGGTACAAAATTCAACTGAAAGGAAAAGTGGCCATCCCCTCCCCCAAGAAAGCTGTGATATTTTTGTTTTCCTGCTTCCTTTCTTTTTTCCCTTTGTTTGCTCCTGCGGGTTTTCTACAAACAAGCAGTGAACTATGGCCCTCTTGTCTCAGCCCACAGAAAAGTGCTGTGGGAAGTGGGGTCTGCTTCCTCAGAGCGACCCTGCTGTGACTCTGAATACTATCTTGCTAGGCAGAAAAGCTGAACTAAAGTCTTCCCCACCATTCTGAACTAAAAGTACACCCTTCACCCCTTACCTGATGAACCAGAAGCCTAACCTCTGCTGAGACTGAGGGAGGAGGTTCTTCAGCAGCTGGACCAAGTGTCCCACCAGCAGAAGACTCCAGGGGGCCGTGGTGAACCTCCCTCCCCCCCACCCCCCCTGCCAGGGAATCTGCCAGCGACCACGCTGCCCCGTGCACAAAGCCCAGGATTCCGCAGGTCTGCTCCCAGCCAGGGACTCCCCAGGCGACTGCATGGGCTGTGCTGTGCATCTGCCACCATCTGCAGGACCACACCCAGCCAGGGACTCCCGCAGCAAGTATGAGGACCAACACTGGGCACCTGCAGGGCCTTCGCAGGCCTGTGTCTGGCCAGGGACTCTATCGGTGACCGTGTAGCCCCACTCTGCGCACCTGCCTGGCCTCCGCAGGTCCTCCTCTGGCCAGGGACTCCGCCAGCAAATGCCAGGCCTCTGCAGGGACGTCCCTGGCCAGGAACTCAACCAGTGATCACATGGCCCCTTGCTCCGCACCCACAGAGCCTCTGCAGGCCCACCTTTGGCCAGAGACTCCACCAGTAAGAGTGCAGCCCTGCACCCCACACCAATCAGGCCCCACAGGCCCACCTCTAGCCAGGGACTTGCCCTGTGACCATTCAGCCCTACGCCCCATGACTGCTGGGCCTCCACAGGGCCAGTTTTAGCCAGGGACTCCACTGGCAATCACATGGCTCCACACCCCACACCCACAGGTCCTCCGCAGGTACACCTTTGGCCAGGGACTCTAGGAGCTGCACAACCCGCATCCTCCCTCCCATACCCTCCTTGCCTCTGCACCAGCCCCACCCACCTGGCCTGGGACTCTGGAAGCCACAGGACAGGGGCCCTCACTCCAGAGCCCTCCTCCTGGCCAGAGACTCTGGCTGGAGCTGTGTGCTCTCTTTGCCAAAGTCACTGGGCACCTGGCACTCCCAGAACCATGTGCACCACCCCCAACCTGCTGCTGGATCCAGGGGTGCCACACTCCTGAGCTGCTTCTGCAGCCAGAATGCCCTTGCTGGGGCAGTCGCAGAGGAACTACACAGGATCACTCCGTACAAATTTCCAGTAACAATAGAGTGATCCAGCAAACGTTTAATCTTAGAGAGACACCCCCCCAACTCTGAGGATGGCCAGAGGCAACAGTGAAAAACAACTATGGGGTGGAATCAATGGAAAAACTCTGGCAAAATGAATAATCAGAGTAGATCAACTCCTCCAAGGAACAACAAGGCAGACATAGTACAATATCCCATGCATAAACAAATGGCTGAGATGTCAGAAATCGAATTCAGAATCTGGATAGCAAATAAGAGCAATAGAATGTAGGAAAAGATGGAATTAGAGTTTCAAGCAGTAATCCAAAAGATGTCTCAAGAATTCAATGAATTCAAAGACAAAATGACCAATGATTTTGACACATTCAGACAAGAAGTTGCAGCCCTCAAAGATCTGAGAAATACAGTAGAATCTCTCAGTACAGAATGGAGCAAGCAGAAGAAAGGACTTCTTGACATGGAAGACAAAGCTTTTGAATGCTCCCAAACCTTAAAAGAGGAAGAGAAATGAAAGGCAAAAACAGATCACTCTCCCAGAGAGCTCTGGGATAATTAGAAGAAAACCAATATTCACCTGGTAGGGATCCCCAAAAGTGACAAAGCGGCTTCACAAGACACTGAGTCTCTTGTTCATGAGATTATGAAAGAGAACTTTCAAGACGTGCCAAGAGATTTCGAAATTCAGATAGCAGACAGTTTCAGAACTCCAGCACGACTCAACCCGAATAAAACATCCCCCAGGCACATCATAATTAAGTTCACTAAAGTTAATATGAAGGAGAAAATTCTGAAAGCAGCCAGACGTAAGAAAACCATAACCTACAAGGGGAAGAATGTTAGAATAACTGCAGATCTCTCTGCTTAAACCTTTCAAGCTAGAAGAGGATGGTCATTGACTTTTAATCTCCTAAAACAAAATAACTTTCAACCTAGGATCCTGTATCCAGCTAAACTGAGTTTCATTGATGATAGAGAAATTAAATACTTTAATGGCATCCTCATGTTGCAGAAATTTGCTATAACTAAACCAACTCTCCAGGATATTCTCAGACCTATCTTCCATAATGAACAGCGTAATCTTCCACCACAAGAGTAAACTCATCCAAGGTGGCACCTGTGGCTCATCGAGTAGGGCACCGGTCCCATATACCGAAGGTGGCGGGTTCAAACTGCAAAACAGAAAAATAGCCAGGCGTTGTGGCGGGCGCTTGTAGTCCCAGCTTCTCGGGAGGCTGAGGCAAGAGAATCACCTAAAAGCCCAGGAGTTGAAGGTTGCTGTGAGCTGTGTGATGCCACGGCACTCTACCAAGGGCGATAAAGTGAGACTCTGTCACTACAAAAAAAAAAGAAAAAAAGTAAACTCATTCAGAAACTTTTGATTAAATTCCAACTTCCACAGTCGTGAAAGGATTAAAAATGTCCACTGGACTTTCTAAAGATTTATCATTATTTTCAATTAATGTAAATGTTTTAAATTGTCCTCTAAAGAGGCATAGGTTGGCTGACTGAATACAAAAACTCAGGCCAGATATCTGCTGTAAACAAGAATATCATCTTACCTTAAAAGATAAATATAGACTCAAAGTAAAGGGATAGTCATCTATACTCCAGGCAAATGGAAAACAGAAAAAAGCAGGTATTGCAATCCTATTTGCAGATACAATAGGCTTTAAACCAACCAAAATAAGGAAGGATAAGGATGGACACTTCATATTTGTTAAAGGTAACACTCAATATGATGAGATTTCAATTATTAATATTTATGCACCCAACCAGAATGTGCCTCAATTTATAAGAGAAACTCTAACAGACATGAGTAACTTGATTACCTTCAGCTCCATAGTAGTTGGAGATTTTAACACCCCTTTGGCAGTGCTGGATAGATCCTCCAAAAAGAAGCTAACCAAAGATATTTTAGATTTAAACTTAACCATTCAACTTCTGGACTTAAAGGTCAATAAAATAGATAAACCTTTGGCTAACCTAGCCAGGAAAAAAAGAGTAAAATCTCTAATTTCATCAATCAGAAATGGTAAAGACAAAATAACAACAGACCCCTCAGAAATTTAAAAAATCCTCAATGAATATTATAAGAAACTTTACTCTCAGAAACAAGAAAATCTCAAAGAAACTGACCAATACTTGGAAGCACACCACCTACCAAGACTTAGCCAGAACCAAGTGGAAATGTTGAACAGGCCCATATCAAGTTCTGAAATAGTATTAACTATAAAAAAAACTCCCCAAAAATAAAAGCCAGGGACCATCAGATTTCTACCAAACGTTTAAAGAAGAACTAGTACCTATATTACTAAACCTCTTCCAAAATGTAGAAAAAGAAGGAATACTACCCAATACATTCTAGTAAGTAAATATCATCTTGATCCCTAAACCAGGGAAAGACCCAAGAAGAAAAGAAAATTAGTGACCAATATCACTAATGAATATTGATGCAAAAATATTCAATAAGATCCTAACAAACAGAATCCAACAACACATTAAATAAATTATACACCTTGACCAAGTGGGGCTTTATCCCAGGGTCTCAAGGCTGGTTTAATATATGTAAATCTATAAATGTAATTCAGCACATAAACAAATT
>CAUYON010070616.1:0-12168 GCA_963573935.1 Arctocebus calabarensis | reverse complement strand
CGCCTTTAGGCTGCTCAGTCACTAGATTACTCGCTCCCGCCCAATGCCTGTTCTGCAACCCTGAGGGTGGAGCTTGCCAGGGCAGTTCTCCCACAATGGCTCCACACAGCCCACCACCAAACACTGGCAGCTCCGTCTGGCTTGGTGGCCCAGTCTGTGGCCCCAGACAACACTCAACAACCCTCGCACTTCTGCCCAAGTTCTCCCAAGGCAGTTCAACCGAGTGCCAAGTCCAAAAGAAACCCAAATGGCTCACAGGCAAGGCCCTTCCATTCTGCAGTCCCACTGCTGCCCCACCCACAGTCGCTGACAGGATCAGACCGAAAGAACAGATACAACCACTTGCCCAATCTCCACCGCTTTAGCCTTCCTCAGGGTGTCCAGAAGCCTCACGCTGTCTTCCCTTCTCCAAAAGGAAGTTTCTGGGCAGATCCTGCCTGGCAGAGATGCCTGAAGTCCTCTCTCCCCAGTCTCACAACCATACAGTTTCTTGTCCTGTCACTCAGGGCATTAAATTTGGAGTGAATGTCTACTACTATTGTTTTAAATAATTTTCTTTCAGTTCAATAAAAAAATTTTGTTTTACCATCACTTATTCCATCTCTAATACTATTCTATTTTCTATGCAAGTTTTGGACCTATATTGATTATCTTCTTCTTAAAGAAAATAATCTAACAAATAAAAGAAGAAAATACTTCAACATTTTTTTTGCAGTAAAATTGTGCAAGTGATGAGGCCTGTCAGTTTTTATCTGAGAAAGCTTTACTTTCTCTTTCACTTTTGAAGGGTAATTTCAGTGGATGGCAAATTCTGTCTTTGTGGGTTTTCCCTCTCCTTTTTTTTTTTTTTTTTTATAGTTTTTGGCCAGGGCTGGTTTTGAACCCACCACCTCTGGTATATAGGGCTGGTGCCCTACTCCTTTGAGCCACAGGTGCTGCCTGTGGGTTTTCTCTTTTAACAATATATACTTTACTTCACTATTTTATTTCAAACTCATACCATTTATCAGAAGGTAATATATTCTCCTTACAGATTTGTTGAAATGTAAATGACAAAATTGTATATATTCATGATGTGCAATGTGGTATTTTGATATATGTATGCATTGTAAAACAATTACCAAAATGAGACTAATTAATACATACACTCTCTTATATAGTTACCTTTTATAAATTGTGGTGAGAATACTTGAGATCTACTCTCATAGCAAATTTTAAGTATACATTTCGTTAATTCTAATGGTCATACTATACATTAACTCTTCAGAACTTATTTATTTTACAACTGTCAGTTTGTATCTTTTGGCCAGCATCTCCCTGTTTCCACACCCTGACTTCTGGTAATAACTCTTCAACTCTCTTTTTCTGTGAGTTTGAATATTATAACTTCCATATATAAGTGAGAAGATGGTCCTAATTTAATTTTCTGAGAAGTCTTCATTCTGATTTCCATTATGCCTGTACCAGTTTACATTCCTACAACAAAGTATAAGGGTTCCTTTTCTCCACATCTACACCAACACTTGTTATCATTTTATCTTTTGATAATTGCCATCCTAACAGATATGAGGTTTGGTCTCATGTGGTATTCCTTTGATTTCCCTAAAGATTAGTGTTATTGAGCATTTTTTCATATTAAATATTGGCCATTTGCATGGCTTTTGGAAAAATGTTTATCCAGTTCCTTTGCCCATTTTTATATTAAGTCGTTTGTGTTTTTGTTATTAAGTTGTATGAGCTACGTCACTGTTCTTTTCTTATATGTTTTCTTTGGAAATATGTGTTGTAATTTTTATCTTTATTCGTCTATAGGTATGGCTTCATTTTTACTCTGTCATTTTTGTCTTTGGATTTCTGCAGTTTGAGTTTTTAATGTGCATTTGTGAGCGGATGTGTGTATGAGTACGAGCTTTATTCTTTGCTTGGGGTTTTTTGATATTTATCTGATCATCTCTTACTTCCTGGATTTGTGTTTCTGGTCTTTCATTTTTTCTTGTAAAGTTCTTTGTCATGGCTGTAAATATTTCTTCTTTATTGTTTCTTTCTTCTCCTTCTGACCTTCAATTATGAATACATTACATCTTTTGAAATTGGCTCACAGTTCCATAGTCATCTGTTCTGGATGTGTTTCCTTCTTTTCCCCTTTACCTTTCAATTTGAGAGTGGTTCTGTTGACCAATATTTGTTCTCACATTTTCTTAGACATGTCACATTTACTGAATAACTCATTGAAGGTGTTCTTTATTTCTTTTATAGTGTCATTGTGCTTTTTGCCTAGCATTTCCCTTTAACTCTGTCTTAGATTTTACATCTCTCTGCTTACATTATCTATTTGTTCTTTCATGTCATCTGCCTTTTTATCAGATTTCCTGAAAGTATTTATCAAGTTACTTTTTAGTTCTCTACTGCCTTCTACTTCCAATATCTGTGCCACATCTTAGTTTTGTTGTGATGACAGTTTCATCTCATCAGAATGTTCAGAGTTTCTTGGGCTCAAGTGATCCTCTTGCCTCAGCCTCCTGAGTAGTTGAAACTTTAGGTGCCCACCTCAAGGCTTGGCTAGATTTTTTTATTTTTAGTAGAGACAGTGTCAGTGTCTTGCCCTTGCTCAGGCTGGCCTTGAGTTCCTCAGCTCAACAATCCACCTGACTCTACTTCACAGATTGGTACAGTTACAGGCATGAGCCAATACATCCAGCCAACAACCTCAGTTCTTTGATGGATCTAAGAAAAGTCATTGGTTTTAAGTTTTTTCACTATTTTCTCAGAGTAAAGATACAAATGGTGACTTCTAATTTTTAAGAAGAATTGCGTATTTTCAGATTTCTTCTTATACAGTTTCAATTCCATAGGCAGATAACCACTATGATCACCTGGTAGTAAATGCCATGAATACTTGACTCATTTTATACTCATCTGGACAACCTTAATCCTGCTTAAATCCAACTCTTTGCCTACTCCACACAATTGTTTAACTGATTATGTTTAGAAATTAGCATGCGACTCTGTTACCTTTTCTCACACTTTAAATTCATTAAAAATAGTTTCCAGTGGGTCTGTATTTCCCTTGCTCCATTCTTTCCCTGATACGCCTGAGAAATTGCTTCGTGCATTTTTTCTCTACTTTCACCCTTCACAGCTTCCAACTCTTCTTCTTTTCTTTTAGTTGCAGTGATATGAAGAGATTTTCCACAATGTTCCCACCACATCTGATTACTTATCTCTATCTGAATCTGTACATTCTGCTTTTTTTTCTACTTAATATGGTTAATGTTAGAGCTTGTAGAAAAAGACAAAACTTCTCTTTATGTACTGGGCCTCATTCCCACACACCCATGCAATGACTCTGACAATTCTGTCTGCTTCATCTGCATCATTTCTTTTCTTCTTTCTATTAAAAGATTATCACTAATATAAATTCAGTCATATATTGTTTCTTCCATCTTAAACAAAACATCTTAAAAAACATAAAAATTCTCTTTTTTAGTCTATTCCCTTCTCTATCTCTCCCTAATTATCTATTTCTCTTTATCATAACACAATAGAGTTATATAGCTCTCTTGTCATAAAGTTTTTCTCATAATCTACTACCATCAGATTTTTCTCCATTAATCTAAAAGTATTCTCATCAAAGTGACCAGTAACTTTTATACAGAAAAATTGTCAATACAAGAATTTTTTTGATTTATTAACATTATTTGATGAATGCAATCCCTTTATTTTCCTAAGAATACTATCACGTTCTGGCTCTCAGTATCCTCTCAGGATACTTCACTTTCTAGATTTTCTTTCTTTTCATGAGTTCATTCTTTTCCATTTTTTCCCTCATTTCTCCTTACCTCCCTTACTGCTCTTAACTATTGAAGGATCAGTCCTTTAAGATATTTTGTTCTTTATCTAGTCTTTTGCTGCTCCGATTCATTTATATCACAAATTATTTCTCTGTCTCAACCTCACCTGATATACTGATTAGAAGTCTAATTATCATCTTAAATTTAACACTTCCAAGTAAACTTCTGTTATTTCACTTAAAAAATAGGTAATCCAACCATGGACTTATACTTAACTCCTTTTTTCTTACTCTGTACTTCATTCAGAAACTTATTTTTGTTCTTCCTCAAATATATACCCAGAACTGAATGTTTCTTAATATCACAATTGGCATCCTAGCTTCAAAACACCATAACTTTTTATTGAGCTTTCTTTTTATTGATATTTGTCTTTTCCCCTGCCCATCCCCTCTTCTATTCAAGAGGTAGAGTTTTCATGTTAAATGTCAATTAGTTCATAGTACTTCTCTGCTCAAAAACTTTTCTGTGATGTCTCATCTCATTCAGTCTAAAACGATGGTTTTAAAGAAAGTTTGTAAGATCTTTATGACTTCATATCCTTCAACTTTGTTCCTTACTAATTGCAATCTAATTACATTGGCTCTTTAGGTGTTCCTTAGATATTCCAGTCATTTCCCTATTCCTAACTTTTTCTGCTTACTTCTATCATCCATATGTTTTCTTCTTCCAGTAATTCCTCAAATGTCATCTCTTTGCTTTCTTTTTAAAGATTTCCCCATTCACACTATATAGAGTTTTCAAGCTTTCCTAGCCCCCTAAATATTTCATTATGAAGAAGAACTATAACTTTTATTGGTAAAAATTTAAAACATATAAATAACATATATTTTATTTCATCTTCCTAAAGTAGGGTCTAAGCTCCATCCACAAAAAGAGGGAAGATTTTTTTTTTTTTGGAGAAAGAGCCTCAAGCTGTCACCCTGGATAGAGTGCTGTGGCATCACAGCTCACAGCAACCTCCAATTCCTGGGCTCAAGCAAGTCTCCTGCCTCCGTTTCCCAAGTAGCTGGGACTACAGGCACCCGCCACAATGCCCAGCCATTTTTTGGTTGCAGCCATCATTGTTTGGCAGGCCCAGGCTGGATTCAAACCTGCCCACTCAGGCATACATGGCTGACGCCTTAGCCACTTGAGCCACAAGCGCTGAGCCAAAGAGGGAAGATTTTTAATGTTTTGTTTACTCTTATATCTATAGCACAAAATGAAGGACACTTTTGGATGCTTTGTAATTTTTTAAATAAACAAATGGATAAATGAAAATAAATATACATAAATGCATTAGAAGTTCAAGATGAAAAATTATGATTTATTTCAAGTTTTCTCACATATGAGTATTTACATGTATCTGTGCAAATGAATTCCCAAAATCAACAGTTTTAATGTCTTTTTTTTTTTTTTTTTTTGAGACAGAGCCTCAAGCTGTCACCCTGGGTAGAGTGCTGTGGCATCACAGCTCACAGCAACCTCTAACTCCTAGGCTTAGGTGAGTCTCCTGCCTCCACCTCCCAAGTAGCTGGGACTACAGGTGCCTGCCAAAACGCCCGGCCATTTTTTGGTTGCAGATGTCATTGTTGTTTGACAGGCCCAGGCTGGATTCGAACCCACCAGCTCAGGCCACAGGCGCTGAGCCAAGTTTTAATATCTTTCAGTCATAATCTATATAAATTTCATTGATTACAATAATGACAATTCACATTCATATAAAATTTAATGGTTTTCAAACCATATTCATGGTTTTCACTGCTAGTAATATTATTGTTAGATACCTTTTCTCATGTGAGGGGACCAAGATCTACTTTCTTGCCAACAGTCTTGTGTCAAAATCTAAAATGAACATCATATATTATTATTTCAAGTCTATTTTCCATCCTTTCACACAGAGCCCCTATGTTTCCTCATTATTTATCATGATTAAAATTATATAGTAAATTTCTATCAATCATAAGTTAGTTGATTCTATCAGAGTTAGTTGAAATCTGTCATAGACAGAAACAGTAAGTGGTCTAGTGAGTATGATTAATATATTTAGTAACTAAAAATTCTGTTCAATTAAAAAGCTCAAGAAACCCTTACCTACTGAAATCCTCTTTAGGAGCTTTTAAAACGCCTTTAGGAGGAGATTTGTTCAATGTTACTGAGAATAAAACTTGAATAAATCATGCATAATAGTTCTTTCCTATTTTTATTCTTACTAAATCTTACTATGTTTGCTTTATTTTCCTTATTGTTGTCATCCCTTTTTACCTAAACTCCAAAATGAGAAACCTGAGGTGTGTTTAATTTCTACCTCTCCGAAACCATTATAACCAAAATGACCATATCCTGTAAACTTTACTCAGCATACATTTTTGAAATATGTGCATTTTCACTGCTAATGTAATGATTCAGGCTGTCTCCATTTTCCATCTGTCCTCCAGGAACAGTCTCTTAGATTTTCTCCTTTAAATAATCTCAGATGAATCTCCAACACATTTTCTACAAAATAATGTATCTGTATCTCAACCGTATTGTAACCTTTTTGGTAAATGGACAGAGGATATATATTCTAGGCTTTGGGCCATATGATCTCTGTTACAAGTACTAAAATTATACTACAAAAGCATATGTAGGCAATGTATACATGAATAAGTGTGGCTATGTTCAATGAAGTTTTATTAGAAAAATGAGCTGTTGTCAGATTTGTCCCATGAGCCATAATTATCACCCTGTGTTCTTATCAAATAGAGCTTGTGTTTTTATCTCTGTCATTAGCATCTAGAAGGGACCTACCACATGGTAAGACCTAAATAAAAATTATGGGGAAATAATGCTTCCACAAAAGGAAATAGATAATGGATGATCAAAAGTCAAATGTCTATCTCAAGAGCCTTTAGGTATAAACTGTAGTATTGACTTACTCTTTCACTTGGAAATGAACTGTCAAGAGGCAAAAACATATAATTTTCATGTGGTACATAATTAATTGAAGTTCTTTGTAAGGTAGGTAGAATGTTTGTCAGGTCCTTGGCTAGAAGTAAATTTTGGAGTTAATAGCATAACAGTTATAGGCACAGATGATTTGCATGAATAAATACCCAAGGGCATGTGTAGGAATTACCAAGATTTCAAGTAAAGAAAATATCCACTTTTAAAAGCTAACAGTGAAATCAGATTTTATACAGAGAGGTCGAAGGGATATCCAGATATGAAAGAAACAATTATGAAGATGATACATTAAGAATCAAGGATGAAATATCTTTAAAAGAGTAATGAACTTAGCAATATGGTAAATATCACCAAGACATTAATTCTATAGAAGTATTCATGAACTTAGATTAAAAACTCATGTAACACCTTTTCAATTTAGAGCAAGGAAGAGAAAAGCCAAATGATGATGGCTTATGGTGGTTATAAGGTAAGAAACAAAGAAGAAAAAAGCACTGTAGAGCTGTTGTTACACATCATATTTTAGAAGGGTTTATCAATACTTTCTTTCCTTTTTTAATTCTTTATTAAATCATAACTGTGTACATTAATACATTTATGGGGTAGAATATGCCGATTTGATATACAAGGTGGAATTCTTATATCTAACTGATTAACATAACCATCTCCTTGCTTACTTATTTGTTGCAGCAAAAACGTTCATACTCTATTCTTTTTTTCTTATTAAATCATAGCTGTGTACATTAGTGAATCAAGGGGTACAATGTGCTGGTTTCACATACAATCTGAAATATTTTCATCAAACTGTTTAACATATCCTTCATGGCATTCTCTTAGTTATTCTATGAAGACATAAAAGAAATGCAATGAGGACCATGTACAACAAGCCCACAGCTAGCATCATACATAATGGCAAAAATTTATAAACTAGTCCTTTAAAATCAGGAACAAGACAAGGATTCCCACTCTTACTGCTTCCACTCAACATGGGACTGAATGTTCCTGCCTGATCAATTAGGTAAGAAAAAGAAATAAAAACATCCATATAGAAACGGAAGAAGTAAAATTACCTCTGCTTGCTAACGACTTAATCTTGTATATAGGAAACTCTAAAAACCACACACACACACACAAAACCTGTTAGAAGTGATAAATTCAGGAAATTTGTGGGTTACAAAGTCAGCATACAAAAATGAGTAGCATTTCTATACGTTAACAACAAATTATCTGAGAAATATTTTTAAAATTTCAATGTGTAATGCAGGTTGTCTCAAAAGTTGTCCCTACAGTCACCAAACATAGAGAAAATGGGAAATTGTAGCTAAATGTACCTCTATATACAAAATATTCATTATAAAATTTTACAATGAGGCAGCCAATGCATAGAGAATATTTTGTATTAAATAATTTGCAAAATTTTGTAACGAGGAAAAGACAGCCTTTTAAATAATGGTGTTGAATAAACTGGATACATACATGCAGAAAAATATACTATACCCTTATCTCACATCATATACAAAAATCAACTCACATTATATCATATACAAAACTCAACTTAGGTCAGTTGTGGTGGCACAGACCTGTAGTCCCAGCTACTTGGGATGCTGAGGCAGAGGACTGTTTGAACCCAGGAGTTTGAAGCTTCAGTGAGCTATGATGATGGTACTGCATTCTAGCCTGAGCAACCTATATCACAAAACAAAACAAAACAAAAGAAAAAAAGAAAATAAACTCAAAATAAATGAAAGAATTAAATGTAAGACCTGAAACTAGAAAGCCATCTATGTATTTTATGTCTTCTCTATGCTTATAAGACTCAAATTTTAAACTTACATATCTGCCCTCTCTCAGTGGCTTCTACATTGTAGAAATATTTATTTGGAATTAATGAGTAAAGAAGTAAATGCTGAATAATGAATATGTATATTTGAGAAGGAAAGCAATTTAAAGTCTATGTCTCTGAATGAGATGGTAGTAGGAAAATTAATGTGTAAAATATTTCATTTGTGTTATGGGAAAATTATTTGAAGACAAGGAAAATACTGTACTCCAATTACTATCATATATTGATGCTTCTGAGCCAAATTTATTAGAGCAATTGGCATGAAATCAATATTTCCATCTTCCACAACACAAGAATGAATTCCACAACACTGGTCTCGGCAGTGATTTGTTGGGTAGGACTCCACAAGCATAAGTAACAAAAGCAAAAGTAGATAAATGGGATTAGATCAAGCTACGAAGTTTGTATACATGAGTCATTGTGAAAATTTTGAGATACACAAAAATTAAGAAATGTAAAATCTGCCTAGATGGAAGCAAACGAAACCCTCCCAGAAACACTGATAAATTGAGCATGTCAAACCTTGCATGAATGAATTAGAAAAGAAGTCACAAACTATGTTTCTTGGAAGTGAAATAATGGACCATAACACAGTCTATCTTAAAACTTTCATAGTGACCTACATATAGGAAAAGGAAACAACTAACAGAGTGAAGGTACACCCCCTAGACTGGGAGAAAATATGCACATCCGTCCATCTTTATAAGGCGGGGTATTTTCCAAGATATATAAGAAACTCAGATAACTCAAAGGCAAAAAAAACAATAAGTCAACAAAAGATAAGCAAAGGATGTAAAATAGTCATTTCACAACAGAAAAGATATAAATGACCAATAGATACATGGGAAAAATGCTCAACATTGCTAACCATTAGGGAAATGTAAACTAAAACCATTATGAGACATCACTTCACATCTGTTGGAATGGCTACTATCAGATAGATGAATGGCCACAAGTGAAGATATGGAAAAAAGTGAAATTTTGTATCTGTTAGTGAGAATACAGATTAATACAAACCTTTTGGAAAGTGGTATATAGGTTATACAAAATACTTAAAATTACCAGATGATCCAAAATCCCACTTCTGGGTTTACATACAAAAGAATTGAAATTGGTATGTCAATATTATCTCCATTCTCATGTTCATTCCATCTTTATTCACCATAGATAAGATACAGAAGCAAGTGTCCATCAATAGATGAATGGATAAAGAAAATATATGTGCACAATGGAATACTCTACAGCCTTAAACACAAGAAAATTCTGTCATTCATGATAATGTGGAAGAAACTGGAGAACATAATGTTAAATGAAATAGGCTGAATGTAGAAAGAGAAATACTTTCTGATCTTATGTATATGAGATCTATGTATATGTACATGGGATTTAAAAAGTTGATCTCATTGAAAGAGAGGGTAGAAAGGTAATTACCACAAGTTTGAGGGAGAGGGTAGGATTGTGGAAAGGGAAGATGTTGACCAAAGGACACAAAGTCTCATTTAGACTGGAAGAATAAGTTTTAGTAATATTTTGTTCTACATGGTAACCACAGTTAATAATAATGTATTGAATATTTCAAAATTGCCAAAGGTAGGGATTTTTAACATTATATCTACAAAAAAAATGGTACATTGATGAGTTGATGAGTATGTTAATGAGATTGATTGAATCTTTCTACAATGTATACATAGATCAAAACATCACACAATTATGCACAAGTATTATTTATCAGTTAAAAACAAGTACATACATTTGAAAAGAATATATGGATGACATCTGAGAAATGTAATTTAGAGCTTTTACTTAAATGATAATTCTTCATTTAATTATTAAAAAATTAAGTGCCCAAAGCTATTCTTGAGAACTCTTAATAATTCTGTTCAAAATTGTTCATGAGCCTTATAACTACCTCCTTTTAGTATACTGTTTATGGTACTCTTTAACATATACTTTTTATTTTCTTCCATCCATGCCCTGTTATTTTTCCCTAAAAAATGGTTTTGTGGCATGGACATATTATCTAGAGAAATTCAAGCCCTTATTCGATTTTTTTTGAGATTATATATATTTTCATTACATTTAATAATATATTATCAAACGGCTTCAAAACACACTATTTTAAAGAATTTTTATTTATTTTTTTTCTTCGGCGGCGCCTGTGGCTCAAAGGGGTAGGGTGACGGCCCTATGTGCCAGAGGTGGTGGGTTCAAACCCAGCCCCAGCTGCAAAGGAAAAAAAAAAATTCGGAATTTATTTTTTTCCTCCAGCTCCATAGTAGTCAAAGATATTTTTTTTATTAAATCATAGCTGCATACATTAGTGCAATCAAGGGGTACAATGTGCTGGTTTCATATACAATCCGAAATGTTTTCATCAAACTGTTTAGCATACCCTTCGTGGCATTTTCTTAGTTATTGTATGAAGACATTTGTATTCTGCATTTAGCAAGTTTTGCCTATACCCTTCTAAGATGCACCATAGGTGTGGCCCCACCAATTACCCTCCCTCCACCCCAACCTCCCCCTCTCCTCCCTTCCCATATTCTTGTGCTGTAGTTGGGTTTTAGCCTTCATATGAAACTTTTAAATTATCTTCATAGTAGGGCTGAGTACATTGGATACTTTTTCTTCCATTCTTGAGATACTTTGCTAACAAGAATAGTTCCACCTCCATCCATGTAAACACGAAAGAGGTAAAGTTTCCATCTTTCTTTAAGGCTGCATAATATTCCATGGTTACATGTACCACAATTTATTAATACATTTGGGTCGATGGGCATTTTGGCTTCTTCCATGACTTACCAATTATGAATTGGGCTGCAATAAACATTCTGGTACAGATGTCTTTGTTATAATGTGATTTTTGGTCTTCTGGGTATATACCTAGTAAAGGAATTATAGGGTCAAATGGCCGGTCTATTTTTAGATCTCTAAGTACTCTCCAAACATCCTTCCAAAAGGAACGTATTAGTGTGCATTCCCACCAGCAGTGTAGAAGTGTTCCCTTTTCTCCACATCCACGTCATCATCTCTGGTTTTGGGATTTTGTCATGTGGGCTAATCTTACTGGAGTTAGGTGATATCTCAAAGTAGTTTTGATTTGCATTTCTCTGATTATTAAGGATGGTGAGCATTTTTTCATGTGTCTGTAGGCTGTGTGCCTGTCTTCTTTAGAGAAGTTTCTCTGCAAGTCCTTTGCCCACCCTGAGATGGGATCACTTGTTCTTTTCTTGCTAATACGTTTGAGTTCTCTGTGGATTCTGGTTATTAAACCTTTGTCGGAGGCATAACTTGCCAATATTTTCTCCCATTCTGAGGGCTGTCTGCTTGCTGTGTACTTGCTATGTTCTTGGCTGTACAGAAGCTTTTTAGATTGATCAGGTCCCAGTAGTGTATTTTTGATACTGTTTCAATTGCCTGGGGAGTCCTCCTCTTAAAATATTCACCCAAGCCAATTCCTTCAAGAGTCCTTATTCGATATTTTATGTCTCTATAAGTCTTCTAAACAATCACTACCCATTCAGAAAGGATCTCTAATCTCTTTCTTTT
>CAUYON010070611.1:0-43295 GCA_963573935.1 Arctocebus calabarensis | reverse complement strand
ATCTCTGGTTTTGGGATTTCATCATGTGGGCTAATCTTACTGGAGTTAGATGATATCTCAAGGTAGTTTTGATTTGCATTTCTCTGATGATTAAGGATAATGAGCATTTCTTCATGTGTTTGAAGGCCATGCATTTGTCTTCTTTGGAGAGGTTTCTTTTCAGATCTTTTGCCCATCCTGAGATGGGATCTCTTGTTTTTTTCTTGCAATGGGAGTCAGTTTAAATGGAGGAGCACATCATTCTTCTAATCAAAGATGACTTCTGTCTTTCTGGGAACAAAGGACAAGACTTTGTGATGATGGGTAAGACCCTGGCTGCTTGATCCATGCCCCCAGCTCCGACCTCATCTCCTGGGGTGAGCACCCTTGAACTCTTGGCCTCAGCTGGGCTACCTCCAACACCATTTCTTTTCTTTTTTTTCTTTTTATTGTTGGGAATTCATTGAGGGTACAAGATTTCCAACACCATTTCTTAAACAATGTGCCTTCAGCAAACTCACTCCTGCCTCCAGACTGTGCTTCCACAGTCCTCTCAATTCTCTTTCTTCCCTGTTTTATCTTCCTTTGTGATACTTTTGCAAGATACTTGGACAACCATCTCTAAGTATTGGACTATTTCCCTGTCATAAAGTACGAGTTGAATCTCTTCAAAACAGCACGGCACTGACTCCTTTCATTTGTTAGTAATATGAAGACACTTTATTTACCTCCTGGAATTGTCTTACCGATTTGGTGAGATCCTATCTGTAAAGTGCTCAGGAAGTATTCACACCTCATGGTTACGAGTTTATAATTCGGCATTAGTAAAGTCATTCAGTGTACTGTCCTTGGCATGTAATAATAAAGTGTTCAGACAATCTACAGGCAGAGAAGGAGGCAACTTAATTCTCCCACACCTTGCTGGGTCATTCTGGATGGGGACACCAACTTGCAATAATTCAAGGGAAGGGTGTGCACACATTGAGAGGAAAACAATAGTAAAACCTTCCCCCAGCCACCAGTGCAAACATGACTGGATCATAAATAGGGTTGGCTTTTGTGGGATGCTCACTTCTATGGTTTGAGGGTTTACATTCCCCCAAAATTCATGTTGAAACTTAATCTCCTGTGCAATAGTTTAGGGAGGTGGTTGGGCTAGGAGAGCTCTTCCCCACATAGATAGGATTACCACCCTTTATGAAAGAGCTCAAGGGGGCCTATTTGGTCCTTTTGCCTTTTTTGCCCTTTGGCATGTGAGGACACAGTATCAGTCACCATCTAGAAAGCAGAGAACCACCCTTACCAGACACCAAAACTGCCAGTGCCTTGATCTTGGACTTCTCAGCCCCGAGAACTGTGAGTGACAAATTCCTGTTAGTTGTAAATCACCCAACCTGAAGTATTTTGTTACAGCAGCAGGAAGGGATGGTCCTTTCTGTCTGGGACCAGGTTCAGATCTGACCAAGGTCCCGGAGGTAGAGAGATCAGAGCTGAGAAGAAAGCCTGTTTTATTTTATTATTATTATTATTATTTTTTGCAGATTTTGGCCAGGGCTGGGTTTGAACCTACCACCTCCAATATATGAGGCCGGTGCCCTACTCCTTTGAGCCACAGGCGCCACCCAAGCCTGTTTTATTTTAATTCCACAGCCTGTGATCTGGATGTTGTTTGGGGGTGGGAGAGCCACAGGCTTTAGATTGAGAAAGATGAAGTTTTGCTTCTAACTACTCAAACCCATCTCATCGGAACCGTCTGCGTACAGGAAGGCCTCCATTGCATGCTTCTTTTCATACCAAATTATATTTGTATAGATATTGTGAGGTGATGTTTCTGCAACATCTTTGTGAAATACACTCAAAATCATTTTGTACCAAAAACTACTGACCAATGGAAATTTCCCAATGATGCAATTGCATTTCACACCATGACTTATAGGCTTTAAATTAGCTAAACCCTAATCACTTTAGACCAGAGGTTTTCAACCTTCCGAATGCTGCAATGTATTTTCATTGTTTTGCTAGAATGCATTTCAATGTAACTTTTCATTGTTAAAAAGGGGTCGCAACCCAAGGTTGAGAACCACTGCTTAGACTATGAACATTTAGATCAGCCAGTGAAGCTTTCTGTAAATGTCATTGGATGCCACAGTGGTGAAAAGGCTAAAATCAGTGGTTCTCCACCTGTAGGTTGCGACCATTTGGAGGTCCAACAACCCTGTCTCAGGGGTCGCCTAAATTCATCCTGTATATCAGATATTTACATTTCAGTTCATAACAGTAGAAAAATTACAGTTATGAAGTAGCAACAAAGATAGTTTTATGGTTGGGGGTCACCACAACATGAGGAACTGTATTAAAGGGTTGCAGCATTAGGAAGGTTGAGAACCACTGGCAAAGATGGTAATGCAAACATCAGCCTGTCTTCTTGAAACATTAGTATTATTATGAATGTATGCCTGTCAAAACTACTCATCTTTGCAAATTCAGCACACAATCTCACTTATATTACCAAAGGACAATTTTCTTCCAAAAGATGACTATAAAATATATTAGAAATCAGATGACAACTGTCAATGGTAAAATACAACTCCACTGGGTAACATTTCTTTTGAAATACCTGTAAATAATACGATCGGAGAATCATTTTTATAAATGAAGATAGTTTCATTTTTATGCTTTCCTAATAGCCTCAGAGTTTTTTTTTCCTCTTTACTAAAGTGAACAAAATGTGTTTTTGTCTCCATTGTTTTGCTAGAATGCATAATGTGTGAAATGTATGTACAAATGAATCTCTAGAATGAAGTGACTCAGAAATAGATTTTTGTCCTTTCTTAAAAATGTCCTTGCAAATGTTTTGTCATTGCTAAAATGGAACAGAAGGGGGCTACATCAGGGTTTCCAAAATCACCATCATGTTTTAGGTATGAGATACATAAACAAGGCAAATCTGTGTATTGAGAAGATTACTGAAAATTTTCATATTAGCATATCTATGTTGCCACCACTTCAGTCAAAACAGAAACTATTTCCAGGACCAACAGGCTTATGTTGCTTCTCAATCAGTATTATCCCGTTCCTAGAAGTTGGCAGCGTGCATCATTCCGACATCTATTATCGTAGACTGCTTTATCTTTTCTTAAACTGTAGATAAATCAAATCATACTTGCCTCTGATGTCTTTAGGTCATTATTCTATCCGTGAGATTCATTCATGTTGTTGAGTACAGCAGGACTTCGTCTTAGTTTATTATTACTTTGCAGGGTTTTTTAATATAAAATAGACTATAATTTTTTTTTATCCGTTGTATTGTTGATGGGTATTTGGGTTGTTCTGGTTTTGGGCTGTTTTGAATAAAGCCACAAGGAACACTTTTGTATGTTTGCTGGACGTAGGTTTCCTGTTGTCGCGGGTACGTGCCTAAGAATGAGATTGCTGTCTGGGAGGTACGCACGTGCTTCGCTGTAGCCAGTGCCGCCAAGAATTTCTCCAGAGGGTTGTGTCATTGGGTTCACAGATATGCAAATACTTGGAATTGTCAATGTTTTTACAATCTCATCCACCTTAGTAGCGGGGCAATGGTATGTCCCTGTGGCTTTCATTTATATTTTCCTGATGAGTAATAATGTTGGGTCATTGTTCATATGTTTATTGGCCATTCAGAAATCCTTATTTGGAAACTGTCCATTGAAGTCTTCTAAACATGTCTGACTTGCCTTTTTAATGCTGATTTGTGGGATTTTGTTCTATATCCTGGATATTAGTCCTTCCAAGACTATCCTGCCTCATCCGCTATTATATTTTTTAACTCTCTCGCTGGTATTTTATGATAATCAACATCTCTTAATGTTAATGAAAACAAATTTAAAAATACCTAGTGATTTTTATGTCCTATATAAAAATTGTTTTATAGCCCCAGTTGTTAGACATTTTCTCCTGGTTTTACTCTTTAGCTTTTACTTTTTACAGATGGTCTGTGGTGAATTTTATATTAAGTTACTCGAGGGAGAGGTAAGCACGTTGGATTGTATTAAAAAAAATCAGGACATTGTACCCCACACATGCATGAATGTATTTATGATCTATGTGCATTAGACTTAAGAAAAAAAATATGGAGACAGAGTTGAAGCAACCTCACCTAGTTAATGCAGTAGTTTTCCACATGTGAATTACTAGCACCATTTCATAAATCAGGTGGCTGCATCGATGGGACGTTTTCCACATTCTAGACTCTGTTTTCCACTGATGTATCATTTTGTCTCCTTTTGTGCTACCGTCTTGTTTCCTATACTTTGGTGTAAATCTGGATGTTTTCTAAATTGAGGCCTTTGGTCTTCCTCGGGATTGCCTTAGCTAATCTAGGCCCTGTGGCTTTCCATATAAATTTTACAGGTCAGCTTCTTAATTTCCACAGAAACCCTTGTGAAATATTGATAGGGATGGCATTGAAGCTATAAATCAAACTGGGGAGAATTAGTGTCTTAAAAATATTCAGTCCTCCAAAGTATAAATGTGATATATTTTCCTATTTAGGTCATTTGTTTCTCTCAACAGTTCTTTGCTTATTTCCCGTGTGGAAAGCATTCCCATAATTAATTAGATTGATTTGTGTTCGTATGTGTATGCGTGTGTGTTTATTTGTTTCCTTATATTTAAATTTCTAATTCATTGTCCCCTATGTTGTTGTCATGTTTTGCTAAATTATGAAAGAACTATTTGACCTCAACCCTGGGTGAAACCAGTAATGACTGAAATCACTTTTAAACTGTTCCCTCGCTGTGCAAACATTTATCAAGATATAGAGACAACGTTCCACATCTGTCGTCTTTTCCGTGTTCACTCGCAGTCCCATGCTATTTGAGATACAGCCGTGTCTCGGCAAATTTTTACCACCATCCCCTAAAGGATGGTGACCATGCTAGACACCCATCCTCCCAGGTACCATTCCAGAATTAATTGTTATGAAACATCATTGTCATTATAACACTTTCTTACCAAATCTCCATCACGTCCTCATGTTTTTAGTGAAGCATCAAAGCTGCACTTTTCCCAGACGTGTCACTTCCTCTTGTGTCACTTCCTCTTCCTGTATCTCTGTGTCCTCTTCAGCCATCGCGTGGAGCCGGCCGCCTTGTGGGTCCCTATCCCGAGCCGGCCCCTGGTACCCTCGTATCCATCTCTTCAGATACAGCTTTCAGGAAACAGGTACATAAAAGTTGGGCTTTTAAATACAGTATTTACGAGCCCTCAGCCAAACATAGTCAAGTGCTTCTTTGAAATCTCGCAGTTCTTTTTGGGGGTGCCCTTTTCATCCTCTAAACTACTAACTTGAGATGATTCCTCCCAACCTTCCTCTGACACTGTGTCATCCCTGTCTGTGTCCCCAGAACAGAGTCTGCACAGAGTTTGGTTCGTGACTGATACGTAATAAATACATGTTGAGTTAACTCCAGCCTCAGCAGATGCGAGTAGAAAACCGTGGTGTCCTGTGGTGTCCTGTGCCGTCTGTCCGCTCTGTTTGACGTACGTGGAAATTGTCCTGCTTCATGCCATTCTCTCTTTTTGACTTTTTCGGCTGCGAGACCCTGAGAAGACCTTTTGAAATGCTAATGAGAAAAACAGGCAAAGCTTCATTCTGCTTGGCTAGAGTATCATTAAAAAAGTTCTGAACCTTCAGTTTTTTTAAGGATGTAATTTATGTGTATTATAAAACAACCCTTTGTTTCCACAAGTCAACATTCTTTGTGCAGTCTGTCAAAGTGCGTTCTCAGTAAATTGCTTTGATGAACATGCCAGCTCAGTCAGCTCCTTAAGGCAGGGAGAAGAGAGAAAGGGAAAAAACTTTTTTTTTTTTTAATTAAAAAAACAACTTTTACAACAGTAAAAAAGAAAGTAAATAGAACAGATCTAGACTTTGCTGCGTATTTTTACATCCAAGCTTGCAGATAATTGGGTTTAACACTCTCCTGAGCCAGAATGCTGCCCTGGAATTTGCGATTCATAAGCCCTCTTTTTGTTTTAGACCGCATAAGCGCCCCAGTTCTGGCTTCTGCCCGGCATAGTCCTCTCCCGGGCAGGTCCTGAGCGCGCACAGACTTGTGGTTTTACAGACACAGCTGGGAAAGCGTCCTCAGCGCCGCACACCTGAGCTCTAGGGCTGTGCTGTACTAAGCAAACTTTTCCTTTCTGAAGACCCTAACCACCAGAGGCCACCTCTAAGATGTCAAGGACTGGGTTTGGGTTAGTTTTGAAACGAATTTTCTTTATGTAGGAGTCAGTACAGCTAAGAGAATGTAACAAAACTTCCTGCATATGTTTTCCCTGAATGTTAAAGTAGAGTTTAGTTTTCCTCCGCCACGAGGGGAGGGGATAGTGTTTTCTGTAAAAATGTTGGAAAACAGAGTTGCAGAGAAATGCACTTTTTGTATTGTCATCTTTTTTGAGAGATGGACTCTTAACACTGTCACCCAGGCCAGAGTGCAGGGCTGTCATCAGAGCTCACAGTAGCTTTGAACTCCTGGTCTTAAGTGACCCTCCAGCCTCACCCTTCCAAGGAGCTGGGAAGACAGGCCCCAGCCATCACACTCAGCTAATTTTTCTGTGTTGTTGTAGAGGGGAGGCCTTGCTATGTTGCTCCAGGCCACTCTGAAACTCCTGATCTCAAGCAATCCTCCCACTTCGGCCTCCCACAAGGGAGGCCCCAGTGCTGGGATCATAGGCATGAGCCACCTGGCTTTGCCTTGTCTTCACTGGAGCTTTTGATGAATGGAAAGTTAGCCTAAAGCAAGATGGTTGAAAAACAAAATATCCTTATCGTTTCATTATATATCTCTGTAAATAAGTGTGGATATGCTAATATCTCTTACAGAAATGTTTCATTACATATCTCTGTAAATAAGCGTGGATGTCCGTGTATCTCTTCCATGTGCCTAGGCTCGGTTAGAGAAAATGACCCGCGGGACCCTAGCACTTGGCCGATCCCGGAGGGAGAGGCTGCCGCTGCGTTCTCTTAACTCTAATCCCGCCACAAGACGCGATGCAGCCGAGCGGGAAGCCTCTCTCTGCATTTCTCCGTACTCTCGTGGACTCAGAACTGCTGCTTCCCTGGGCAGGAAGACGAAAGTACGGCTAAAGAAAGCCGCAGACTCGCCTGCCACACAGCGCCCCGTAAATAACCAAGGGATCCGATCTGCGAGTGTTTCATGTGTTGTCGTGGGCGCACACTTTGCCACTGCGAGTTTTCCCTTGTATTTTGTAACTGCTGTCCAGGCCGGGCCGACGTGCCTCCTTTGTTCTCTAGGTGTCATCAGGGTGAAATGGCCTTCCAATAAGTCAGCTGTCAGGATGAAGGGCGCTGGGCAGGGGACAGCAACACGCACGCTCTGATTTGCTGCCCCGGGAGGTGGAGGAGCCGGGGCTTGGCACACAGGTGGGAAGAAGGTGGAGGACGTGGCCTGTCAGTGAAACCCCCCAGGTGGCAAAGCACAGTGGTGTCTTTGATGGGCAGGATGCCGCCTTCTCCCTTGTGAATATAAAATGCGTGTGCTTCTGGACGCTTGCTTGTCTCACTGACGTTGCCTCTGTCCTGCGGAAGCAGGGCTTTCCAAGGGGGAGACTCAAGAAAAACACACAGGACCCTAAAACCGCACCCCAGAGCATAGGGAACTGGGTAAGACTGGACACCCCGCGCCTTTACACCCAGGAACACTGACGTCCAGCCTCCCTGAGACCCGGAGTGGGGCCTGCTCTGGCCGGCACCGTGCTTACAGAACAGTGTTGAAACTCAGCTGCTCACACACATATTTAGTACACACTCAAGTAAATGAATGTGCAGAAAAGCAGAGAAAAACTGCTGTGGGTGGGGAGGGGATTCTGCAGGAACCAGACACACAGGTGGCAGACACTGCTGTGGGGAGGGTGTTTCTGGGGGCTCAGGCAGTCCTTCCCTCTGCCCTAGACAGAGCAGACCCAGGGTGGAGACTGCGAGGCAGAGAAGGAGCCTTTGGCTGAGCAGAAGAGTCCCCTCCTTCTTGGGCTTAGGGAACTGAGTTCAAAGGGCGCTGGCAGTGGGCACTTTCACATACCGTTAGCAATGCGCCACCACGGAGTTGTTGCTTTGAAAAATCAGTATCACCCTTGTCAGGCTCTTCCGTTTTGGGAACAAATTTAATCTTCAAAAAAAGTGAGGTCCCTTGCCCAGTGCTTGTTCAAAGCCCCATGCAGGTCAGATTCCACTCTCTTCATTATATCATTTTCCAGCTTGTTATTTAAAGCGACTTGATCAATATGAGGCTCATCCTTTCCACTTAGAGGCAAACCCCTGAAGACAAGGGTTGCAGTTTATTGTTTGGGGTTCCGGATGCCCTGTACAGATAGGCTTTGCCCTCTAAATGTCCTTCTGCACAGGGATTCATGTGTAACTTTTGACACCCCACAAACTTAACTATTGAGAGCTTGCTGTTGACATTTGTGTGACATGCTATGTTACAATAAAATAAGCTAAAGAAAGGAGAATCACAGGGCAGAGAAAATGCTCTACTGTCCATTAAGTAAGAGTGGGTCATAACACAGGGCTCCGTCCTCTGGGTCTTCACGTTCAGTAGGCTGAGGGGGAGGAAGGGGAGGGCGGGGCTGTCTCGGGAGCAGCAGAGGAGGGAGAAAGTCCCCACGTAAGTGGAATGCGTTGCTCAAGGGTCAGTTTTCTTCATTTTGTTGCCTCTGTTTAGGTTTTGTCATTTGCATGTGATGGGCCCCTTAGTCAAGGACATGAAGCAACCAGAAATCTGTTAATTTTCACCAAACAAAATCTCAGCACATGAATTTGGGACCCTCTGTGATTTATTTGTGAACTCAGACCCATGCAGAGTTTTGCTTGGACTTGGCCCTAATCTTCCTGGCTAGGCAACGTCTCCATTGTAAGTGAATGCACACGGTTATTTACCACTGTATCCAGTACTCAGCAGAGCTTTGCCATAATTCCTTTCACCAGACGGTGAGGAAAACCAGCCGTGCGGGGGTAGTCCGGGAAGGCATCTGGGCCCCACCCCAATTGCAGAGACCTGGTAGGAGTCAGACCCGCCTCTCCATCTTATCTGATATCACAGTCAAGTGCGGCTAATATTTATCTTGCTCAAGTCTTCATCTCCTAACTGCTTCACATGCACACTTGAAATTAGTATTTCAACGTGCTTTCCATGCCTGAGATTCCCGTGCAAACCAGAGGTAAGCCAGTGGGGAGTTTGCACGTTTGGAGGCTCAGGGCTTTGTAAACGGCGCCGCCCGGGAACACTTCAAAGTCACAGCTGGGAAGTTGTCTCCATCCTTGTGCTGGGGGATTAAGTTGAAGTATTGGGACACAGATAAATCCAAGGAGTCTCAGATCCTTAAAATTGAAGGGATTGAGTGAGATTGCCTCTTTCATCTCCCCCCCAGTTTGTAGGTTCATGATTTGTTTGTGAATAGTTACAAAACAAAAAAATCTCTAAACCTTATCTGCTCTGGAATATAAAATATTCATAATACAATTCTCCTTCTAAGTCCCTGTTTTTAGGAAATAGGCTGACATTTTCCCCTTTCACAGAATATTTGAAAACTACGTACACATGACCTCAGCCAGTCCAAAGTGGCTGACACCTGACTCTGCTGTTAACAGTAAGATCTAAAGATGTACTGTTTCAATTTTTCCATTTGGAAACATTATTTTCCCAGGTGATTAGCCATACTCAGTATGATAATGTGAGTAAACACAGGTTCACAAACATCATCTTTTCTTGGATTTTTGCCACATCACGAGATGACTCACATAAGGTTAGCTATGGGCTTAGGTAAACATTCTTATTAAACAGAATCTATTGTGAGATTTGTATTGAGTGTCCAAATTCTTTTTAGTTCTATGAATAAAACAAACATTAAACACTTGTAGGCTTGCACCATAAAAAGAAAATTTTCTCTCCTAGACTCTGGTTAAGTAAATTTCTGGGAAGTTCACAGCATTCCAGGGGGACTGTATACAGGGTGGGTTCATTTCAAGGTGATTTTGTTTCTTTCTCCAAAATATTACAATCAAGAGTCAAGTAAAAAAGAAACAAAATGTGGACCACGTTTATATTTCTTGTAGGAATAGCATTGGACATCAAAAGACAGATAGGAGGAGAGAGAGGGGAATTTTATTTCTGGTGACCAGAAAAAACGGACAAAAGACCAACGATTACTAAAAGCCGGCTGTAGTTTCATCTCCCACACCTTGCTGAAAGATCAGGAAAAATGCTGTTTTCTAACATCAGGACACCTGCCAAGTGCCAAGTTCAACTTTTCTGTAATGCTGGAGACTTTACTCCAGGCTCAGCTTTTAAAGTTTAGGACACACTTCTTGAATTGACTACAGTGGCACAATTTTTTTTATAGCGATTAGTTCGTCATATCCTTTCACTACCGAGGTGAGGCACATGGAATAAAAAAAAAAAAGAGAGAGAAATACAGAAAATAAATAAGAAGGGTTAATAAAAAGTAGGTTCTCAAGGTTATAAAGCAAGGTCGGGACTGAATGTAAAGTTAGAGAAAGATGCTTGCTAATAATAATAGTTAAAGTTTGATCTCCATAAATGAATATTTTTTTTGTTTGTTTGTTTTCACAAATGAATATTTTTAAAAAGTATTTAAAAGCCTCAAAGACTTGCCTCCATTCTGTTAACGTGTATTAGAAAGGCTGAAATGGCCCCTGACCATTGAGAATTGATTCTTCCAACTCTTTTAAAGATGAGGAATAGATTCCCATTTGACATTTGGCTTTATTGTTCAGGAAAGTAGTTGTAAAGTTGACTCATAATTTGTTTTCTGTTTTATTTTTATCACAACCACATCTTGAGATTTTTTAGAATGCTGCCAGTGGGGAAAACAATCTCTTTTGAATAAAATAAAGCCTGACTAATGACCAAGATAGAAGTTACCTTCTGTCAATGTTTTCATTTTTTGTCCCAAAGCCCCATCACTTTCCATATTTTAGGACAATTTTCATCAACTTCATTTTGCATCTGTCCAAATGATGCGCACAGGGGCTACTGTGCATGCTAATGAAATGTTTTATACGATGCTTTGAGAAAAATGTTTCCATACGTTATCACATTATCATTCTGCAGGCACAGACACACCCGGGATAGATGGCTCAGACAATCAAGGTGCAAACAAAGCTTACTGATTGAGAGAACGAGGTGGGCTGAGGGGTGGTAGCATTTAGCAGGCGCTGTCCAGGACTACCTCAAAGGCAACAGCGTGGAACAAAAGAGACTCCATTCTCTCTTTGTGGCATTCAAATTAAAAATAACACAATAGCAAGATGTTCATCAAAGAGAAGATATCAAAGAATACAGTGGTAGGAAAGTTAATATTAAAGATTATTAATTACCCCTTAAAACAACAGACACATAGTTTGCCGTACAGAAAGGGCTAAAATATAAAAAGGTATGGCTGGTTGTCTAGGATAACATTGCTGAAGTTACTTCCTCCACATGAGAAAGGAATGTGTGTCTTGCACAGCTCATATCCACTGGTTGGCTTATTCAATTTTACAAGGAAGATATGTCAAACGACTCAAAATATAAATGTCAATTGTCTGTTACCCAACACAAAGGCGTAACTCACGGGGGGCGCACACCTGGAGTCAGTGGACTGTGTTCCACAGTGACATTTGAGTGGATTTGTGAAAGTAAGTGACGATCTCTGCGTCCAAATAATTTAACGATTATTCCTCACCCACAAAGATGACGAAATAGAAGCCCCAGGTGGTTGAGGCAGTTGAGTTAACCCCCAGTCTTGCCGGGCCCAGTCCAGCTAACTTTCTTCCTACTACAATGCACTTGCCCTGCCAATCTGTTTAATTTATGCAAACTAGTTAACAATGTTTTATTCACCTGCAACTTCTTTGACTGGAGGTTTGGGAATTTTTATAGGGTTTTGTTCTATGTACATTCAATTTATGGAACTGTGTTGGTCACTTGATTGAAGTATTATTTGAACAGTCGATTAACCAAATTCTTTACATAGCTTTCTGCTTATTTTGTCTTACTAAAATCTAGCCTGGTAAAATAGCAAAGGAAAACTTTTACCATCTGAGAAAAATGGGTCAGAAAGAGTTTAATATCAGGAAGCTCCTTTTAGAATGCTGGGATATGTGTGTTGGTTATTTTTCTTCCCTGACCAGACCAAAGATAGTTTTGCTTATAGGTTTATTAGCACAACATGTTCTTATGGAAAAATTGGCATGAGTCTAATGTGTTTAAAATGTACAAAAAAAAAATGAAACAAAATATTCCTAGTTAACCTATCATTCACAATGGAGAGCATCTTTTACAAAAATAATGTGCAACTATTTTTGGAATTTATTTAAATGTTAGATGATTTAGGATTTTTTTTTCTTTTTTATTAAGTCATAGCTGTGTGCATTCGTGCAATCATGGGGTACAATATGCTCGTTTCATATACAATCCTTAACGGAGGTATTGAGCTACTTTAAAAATGAAAATGATTTTGAATTGTAAAAGTTGTAATTCTTAAAAACAAAATTTATAAATATACTTTTGACCCTTGGCATCAAATATATGATAAAGATTAGCTGAATTTGAAAAGTACTGAAAAACTTGTTAATTTCTCACATATTTTTCAACCACAATGAATTATTTCAGTCTAGAGAAACAAGAAAGGGGAAGCAAAGTCCTGTTTTTCCTGGTTTTGGACTGACATTTTTAGTGTGCATAATAATTTTTTTCTTTTTTTGTTGTGGTAGAATTTTACTACCAACTATTGCTAGAATAATCATGCACACAGAATGTGTGAAACCAGGTGGGGAAACTTGTCATCAGTATTTATCTGGAGCAAGTTTTGTATTCTTCTTCAAATGCACTACAGTGATTGCAAAGATTGAGTGGTCTTAGGTTATGGTGTGAGTGCTAGAATCCTTCTAGACCAAACAGGGTTTATTTCCAGTCTTAGAGGAACTATCTGGAAGACTCTCCCAGAAAGGCAGTATATTGAAATTAAAAAATCCAAACTATTTCACAGGAAAAACAGCAAAACTCTGTATGGTGGTGTGTGGTGTACATGGAGACGCAGGGTCAGTGAGCTGTGGTGACTGGTGCAGTACTCTGAGCAGATTTCAGAGCCGAGCGACTTGTTCCAAGCAAGAAGGTGCACATAGAAAACAAGAACCAAGGTCTCTTAACTGTAAACTCTGTGCATCCTAATCTTCCATGCTGCATTTATTTCTGCGTTCTGCTGAGATGCTGGTTAACCTGCGGGCACTAATGAGACAGTGGGCACCAAGTACCTGGTTGCATCTATGTCCAGCCACATTTTCAGAGTTGATCAAGACATAGCCAGGTGTTGTATAGATGGGAAACTCATGGACACCTGGAAAATTTGCAAATCACCAATGAGCCAAGGTCACAGATATTTCCACGTAGGCTTTGTCTTGACTCCAGAGGGCTGGCCCAGTATTGTCCTAACATCATGTGTCAGGATGCAAATTCTTGTAAAAGCTACTTAGATGCCTCAGGGCCCCAAACCATAAAAGTCACACTCATTCAGGGTGAAGCAGACTGCAGATAATTAGAGAACTTCAATCTGACGCACAGCAATTAGCCCCACTCTGTTGACAGAGGCAGTATCCCCAGAGAACCACAGTCCTTTCTACTTGAAACATGGTCCACGCTCATGAGTTTCCAGGCAACTCTCCGTGTGGAAATAGGATCTCTCCAAGACACCAGCTCATCCAGAGAGTGGAGCCCAGAAAGATGCCGAGTGCTCTTACGACGTTGCGATCGTGGCTTCATGGAATAAAACGACCAGGCAGGGAACACGCTTGCCACAGTGAGGACACAGGTGAGGTGGTCCCTGAAGTTTACTCCGGGCACCTGTTTCCCCTGTGGGTTTACAGGGGATGGGGAAGGACGCCCTCCCAGGAACCCTGCTTGTGGAGTCACCTTGCTTATGGCAGCATTTCTCCCTCGTGTTGGGTCTGTGAAAGGGGAAATTGTTCCCAGGCAGTTTCTGGGACCTCTGGATCCATGGGGACACTTTCTCACGTGGCCCGTACAGGCGAGGAAAAACCAAGCTGCCTGCCAGACATATGGAAACTCTTGGCTACATCCCCCCCATCTGCTGCCAAAGCCAGGCCCGACTATGTTGAAAACTTCATATAGCTGGTGTTGACACAGATCAAGGTCTAACTTTGCTTCATTTTACATCATCAAACCTCAAGCATTTAAGCACAGACCTCTCCCTCCATACAGGGGTGAGTTCTGTGTTGAAAGCGCTCCAGAAGACCACCTACATTGACAATTACGTTCCCAGCTGAGTTTGCTGTGAGTCCCTTTAAATCAGCAACTTAACTGACTCTGAGGCTCGTCCCCCCCCCAACAGGGCTGCACAGAGAGCAGGGATTAATGATTTCCAGGAGGCTATTTTTTACCAAATGATCCCTGATGGAAAAGGGGGCATTTGAAATACCGGGACATTTATGGCTTGGGGTGGAATAGTCATTTCAATAGCAGCTGTGTTCGCATTGCAGACAGCTCAGGAATTAAGTAGGAATTAAAGTCAGTGTTTTCTAGGTGAAGTATCATTGCTGCCTTTTACTATAAGAGCACCTGGGAAATCAGATGGTTGGGGAAGGAAAAAACACACAAAGCCAGGATCCTGGCATCTGCAAGGCATCGTTCTGGAGCTTAGGGCTTGTTTGTAATATAATCTCATGAAATGCACAAAGGGAGGGCAAAGATGCACAGAGAAAACCAACTTTTATCAGTGTATTTTATTTGGGCTTCAAGTGCTTTTTTCTTTGACGAAGAGAACTCTATAATTTAAATGCGTTAAAAAACTAATTCAGTCTATAGAGTACCCCATGTTAAGCGTGATGAGGTTTCTCTTTGAGCACCGACGGGAAGGGTTGTGTCCTGCGCTCACAGCTCGTGCCAGGCTACTGCAGGAGACTCAGGGTCCAGCTCGTCGTTTATAGACTCCATATTTGCAAATCTGCCTCCTCCACTTGATTTGGAATCTGGTGCTTTAGCAGTCATCCGCAGATAGGCACAGAGTGGTGAAAACTTTCGGTAGACCGACTTCCACATTGTTATTCACATTTTTGTGCTTTTTCTTGGTGATTTTGCCGTTTCAAATCGTGCCCAAGCACCATGCTGAAGGGTCGTCTAGGCACAAAAATGGTGCACTGTGTCCCATGGAGAAAATAGGTGTGTTGCATTAGCTTTGTTGAGGCAGGAACGGTGGAGCCTGGGTGCAACGCTGCTCTGTGGCCCTGAGAACACAGCAGCCCCCAAGGAGCATTAGCTCTGTGGGTGACATGTCCTGCCTGTCCTTGGCTTTCCTACTTCTGAGCAGTTACGGAACCAGTAACCAGTGCCTGGGTAGTTTGCTGACAGCTGAGTGATGAAAAACATGTACAAGAGTTCTTTGGGACATTCTGCTGTCAAGCATCGCACAGAAAACATAGCCTTGTTTGGGAGGAAACGTTTAAAATCCCAACTTCGGAACGACTAAGTGCCAAATCTTACAAAAACTGGATGAGTCTCATTTCTGGAATATAATGCAAGGATGGAAATCAAGCATCGGCTCATACAATCTCATTCCCCTTCTTCCAAAGTTCCGTATAATGACCCAGCTGGCCACGAACCACAAGGACCTTTACTGAAATACTAACTGAAGGAGGGTGAAGGAGAAAGCAGCAGAACACAGAGGCTGTTTAGGGCCGGGAGACCATTCTGTGGGATGCTATGATGGGGAATTCACGTCATCGTCCAGGTCAGGGCCCAGAGAGTGCACCGCCCACCCAGAGCGAGCCCGAACGTAACCCATGCACTCTGGGCGACGGTGCTGTGGCTGTGCAGGGTCATCAGCTGTCAGAAGCGCCCCCACTCTGCTGGGGGCTGTGGACACTGAGGAAGGCTGTGCACGTTAGAGGCAGGGGTGCATCGGAACTGTCTGTGCCTGCCACGCAATTTGGCCATGAACCAGGAACTGATCTAAAATACAAAGTCAGTGCCACCTCATGCCCTCCGTCCTGTGGGATCTCTCCTAAGGTGCACATTGTGAGGGTGTGTAACACGCTCCCTGGGCCAGCGGCTCTTCTACAAAGGGAGCTGGACCCTGGAAGTGAGAACAATGTAACCTAAATATTATAGCCTCATATTAATTTGAATAAAGTTAAAACAAATAAAATACAAAGTTGATCAAATATGCGTTACATTTAATATAAATATTTATATAGAAATTCTATTCAATATATACAGTGTGTGTGTATATATATATATATAACACAATGTATATACTAACTAACTATATAATTAGTTCAAGCTACTTTGTATTTTATAAAACTCCCATTATCCTCAGGAGAGAATCTAGACTCTTTCTCTGGCCATCTTTTATCACTGTCCTTCTAGCATCAGCAGAAGCAGATACAGCTTTTTGTGAGCTCTGAAGCTTAGGGGATTGTTTTAGAAAGGAGCATAAAGCCAAATGATCTGAATTTAGATGTAGGATCTTGGATTAGAAGGAGCTTCACAAAGATTCCTTCCTTTAAGAGTCACTCTAACACTGGTCATTAATGCACAACTGAATTTGTGTTTGTTTTCTTCTTTGGAGAGGCCACACCTGTCCTCAACTCAAAGCACTCCTGTTAGCTCAAAGATGGATCTGTCTCATCATTTGCTCGCTGAAAATGTGAACTTGTTAGTGATACGGACATGTGGGTGCAGATGTATCACGGTCATATATGACTCGCTCCAACGTCAGCGTTATGTCACGTCAAACACAGGCAGTATGAACGGCTGCAGGAAGGAACTCGGCTGTTGTTGACAGAGCCCGTCCTGATGGCGTTGCACAGAGGGATGTGAGGGGAGCACCCATGGGAATGGCAGCAAAGATACTAAAAGCACCGACCAAGTCAATACACCAAAAACTCCTGCCACACACAAAAACAAACATCAGGAAAAGTTAACATTAATTTTGACAGATTTCCTTACTAAAATGAGAAGGGCTTGCTACTTTCACTACACTCGTAAGCTGAGAGATGGCACAGGACAGCTCTCATCCTCACCCAAAGCTCTGAAGAATAGAAATATTTTAATCAGTAAAGCAAGCAGACAGCCCTCAGAATGGGAGAGGATATTTGCAAGTTATGTTTCTGACAAAGGTTTGATAACCAGAAGTTACAGAGAACTCAAACTCATTAACAAGAAAAGAACAAATGATCCCATTTGATTGTGGGCAAAAGACTTGAACACAAGCTTCTCCGAAGAAGACAGGTGCATGATTTACAAACACATGAAAAAAATGCTCATCATCTTTAATCATCAGAGAAATGCAAACCAAAACTACTCTGAGATACCATCTAACTCCAGTAAGAGTAGCCCACATCACAAAATCCCAAAACTACAGATGTTGGTGTGGATGTGGAGAAAAGGGAACACTTCTGCACTGCTGGTGGGAACGCAAGCTAATATGTTCCTTTTGCAAAGAAGTTTGGAGAACATTTAGGGATCTAAAAGTAGACCTACCATTCCTCCAATTCCTCTACCAGGTTTACATTCAGAAGACCAAAATCACTTTACAACAAAGATATTTGCACCAGAATGTTTATTGCAGCCCAATTCATAATTGCCAAGTCCTGGAAGAAGCCTAAGTGCCCATTGATCCATGAATGGATTAATAAATTGTGGTATATGTATACCATGGAATATTATGCAGTCTTAAAAAAAGATGGACAGACATACCTCAGTGGGTTGGGCCTCAGCCACATACACCAAGGCTGGTGGGTTCAAACACGGCCCAGGCCAGCTAAAGCAACAATGACAACTGCAACAAAAAAATAGCCAGGTGTTGTTGCGGGCTCCTCTAGTCCCAGCTACTTGGGAGGCTGAGACAAGAAAATCGCTTAAGTCCAAGAGTTTGAGATTGCTGTGAGCATGTCAAAATCCAAACATTCCAACTATCTTTTTTTCAAAATAATTCTTCAAAAGAAAATTTTGGATAAATATTTCACCTAGTTAGCAAAGGACATTGATTAGCAGCATGATATACATAACTCACTTGAAGAATATGCAGCCATGACAGACCTATTAGTTGGAGAATACTAAGAAAGGTTCACTGACTTTGAGAATCAAATTAGCATTTCAGCCTCACCTAGTTGATGTCATTAAGGTACCTAAACTACTACAGATGAAATTGATTAAGCTCTCTCAGTAGATGACATTTTAAAGTCATTGCTCGATGCTAAGAAAGATCCGATTGAAATACAGAAAAATGCAGTAGAATACCCACACCTTCCAGCAACATGCCCAAAACAACCACTTATCGCTGCAAATCTGCACTCTCCTACCTAGCCCAAATCAAGATGCCCTTAAGGTCACAAATGACGGATACCCACCTAGAGGATCAGCTGAAACTGCAACCAAATATTCAAATGCTTTCCAACAAAAAGCTGACTGAACAAAGTCATTAAAGGTTAGGGCGGCGCCTGTGGCTCATCGAGTAGGGCACCAGCTTCACATGCCGAAGGTGGTGAGTTCAAACCCGGCCTCGGCCGAACTGCAAAAAACAGAAAAATAGCTGGGCGTTGTGGCAGGAACCTGTAGTCCCAGCTACTCGGGAGGCTGCAGTAAGAGGATCCCTTGAATCCAGTAGTTTGAGGTTGCTGTGAGCTATGATGCCTATAGCACTCTACCCAGGGTGAAGGAGTGGGAAAAAAAAAAGAAAGCTTTTCCTCTAAGATCAAGAAGAATACAAAGATGACCACTCTTACCACTTACATTCAACATCAGACTGTAAGTTCTATCAAGAGGAAGTAGGCAAGACAATGAAAATGAAATAAAAATTCACATTGGAAAAAAAGAAGTAAAATTGTCTTTTTTTCAGACGACATGATCTTGCATATGGAAAATCCTAAAGAATTAAAAACTGTTAAAACTAATAGATGAGTTCATCAAGGGTTCAGGATACAAGAGTAATATACAAAAATCATTTGTATTTCTATAAGTACCAATGAAAAAAATCTAACAATAAATTTAGGAAATCAATTCCATTTAAAATGGGCCAAAATAATAAAATACTTGGAGACAAATGTAACAAAGGAAACGCAAACTCCATATTCCAAAAACTATAAAACAATGTTCAAAGATATTTAAGACAGAAGCGAATGCAAAGACATACCACATTCGCCGATTGGAAGACTTAATATTGTTTTTAGGTAGCCATGCTCTTCAAAATGATCTACAGAGTCAACGTAATGTCTTTCCATATCTCAGCTGGCTTCTTTGAAGAAATTACATGCTGATTCTAAAATTCATATGGAAATTCAAGAAACCCACAATAGCCAAAACAATCTTATCAAAAAATAAAGTTGAGGGACTCACATCTTTTTTTTTTATTTCAAAATTTACTGCACAGTAAATATACGAGGAGAACATGTTAGTAGCTAGTTGCCAGTGGCTAGAAGGAAGTGGGGCATGACAGTAAGGGGTCCAGGGTGAGGCACTTTTCCATGTTGGAAGCCTGCATTAATTTAGTTGTAATCAAATAAGGCCCAGATTCAATATATTTAAATTAGGTATACTTAAAAATGTACAATTAGATTTGTAAAAATGTGCTTAATTTCAAAAAATAAGAACTATTTGCCAATCTTGAAGTTAACTAACTTTTTTTTTTTTTTGGTAGAGACAGAGTCTCACTTTATCACCTGGGTAGAGTGCTGTGGCGTCACACAGCGTACAGCAACCTCCATCTCCTGGGCTTAGGAGAGGAGATGCTGCCACTAATCCTGGCTAGTTTTTCTATTTTTTAGTGCAGACGAGGTCTTGTTCTTGCTCAGGCTGGCCTCCAACTCCTGAGCTCAGGTAATCTACCCACCTCAGCCTCCCAGAGTACTAGGATTATAGGCATGAGTCACCATGCCTAAACAAAGCTTTCATTTTTTTTCCCACGCTCACCTTGCACCCCTAAACATAGCATTGCACATAAATATCATTTAATAAAGAGTATGCACCTTGTGTAACTAAGCACAATATCTCACATATCGTTACATACATAGTGGTGCATGCATCACCTAACAGTGTCTCATATATATGTCACTGAAAAAAAATCACAATAGCACGCATATCACACAGACATAAACAGTGTCTTATGCATATTACTAAATACAGTAGCACACAGACTGTACATAACTAAAAATAGTATCTCACGCAGTAGAATATATAGGGTACGCTATACACTGTCTCACACATACATAGCTAAATACAGTAGCACTAAACATCAGGTCTGATACATATATAACAAAAAACAGTTTGGGGGGTTTGTTTTTGTTTTGAGACAGGGCCTTACTGTTTTGCCCAGGCTAGAGTGCAGTAGCACCATCATAGCTAACTGCAAACTCCAGCACCTGAGCCGCAGCAATCCTCCTGCCTCAGCCTCCTGAGCATCTGGGGCTACAGGCACCCACCACACCTGGCTAATTATTATTATTTTTTATTTTTATTTATTTATTTTTTTGGTAGAAATGGGGTCTCAATATGTTGCTCAGGCTGGTCTCAAACTCTTGTAGTCGAGAAATTCTCCTGCCTCGGCTTCCCAAAGTGCTAGGGTTGTAGGCATGAGCCACCACACCTGGCCTAAAAATAGTATTTTCACAGATATCTTTTAATCTTTTATCAGATTGAAAAAGTTCCTTTTCAAAACATAAATAAGTAAATAAATAAATAATAAATAAAAGAAAAAGTTCCTTTATGTTTCTACTATGTCAAATACTTTTATCATGAAAGGGTGTTGGATTTTGTCAAATGCTTTTTCTGTACCTATTGAGATAATTCTGTATTCTCTGGAGGTTTGTTTGTTTGTTTGTTTGTTTTGAGACAGAGTCTCACTTTATCACCCTCAGTAGAGTGCTTTGGCATCACAGCTCACAGCAACCTCCAACTCCTGGACTTAGGCGATTCTCTTGCCTCAGCCTCCCAAGTAGCAGGGACTACAGGCACCTGCCACAATGCCTGGCTATTTTTTTGTTGCAGTTTGGCCAGGGCTGGGTTTGAACCCACCACCATTGGTATATGGGGCCAGTGAGCCATAGGCACTGCCATATTCTCTGTTTTTTACCCTATTGATACAATGTATTAAACTAATTGATATTCAGGTGTTGAACCATGCATTCCTAGGATAGGTTTCACTTAGTCATACTTTATGATTACATTTCACATGGTGATGAATTTGGTTTGCTGATACTTTGTGGAGGATTTTTGCACTGTATTCAAAAAGGAATATCAGTCTACAGTTTTTGGTCTTGTAACATTATTTTCGGTTTTGGTATCAGGATACTACTAGCCTGATAGAATGAGTGGAGGAAGTGTTCTGTCCACTTTTTGAAAGTTAAATATTGGTTTTAATTCTTTAAACATTTAGTAGAATTTATCAGCAAAACCATTTGCTTCTGGGTTTATCTTTGTGGGTTGTTTTTTGATTACTTATTCAATCTCATTTATTTGTATGTTCATATTTTCTCTTCTGTTATCTATTTATTTATTGAGGCAAGATTTCACTCTGTCACCCAGGCTAGACTGCAGTGCTGTCATCGTACTTGTTGTGCTGTCATGATAGCTTCCTGCAACCTCAAACTTGCAGGCTCAAGAGATCCTCCTACTTCAGCCTCCTGAGTATATGGAACTTCAGGTGCCCAGCACTACAGATAGATAATTTTTTTTATTTTTTTTGTAGAGACAGGATATTTCTCTTGCTTGGGCTGGTCTAGAACTCCTGGCCTTCAGCAGTCCTCCCTGTCTTGGCCTCCCAAAGTCTAGGATTACAGGTATGAGCCACCATGGCTTGTTTCTATTTTCTTAATGAGTCAGTTTCAGCAGTTTATATTTTCCTAGGTTATCTCATTTGTTGGCATATAGTTGTTCATGTTTTTTTTTTTTTTTTAATTCCAGATTAAGGGCGGCACCTATGGCTCAAAGGAGTAAGGCACTGGCCCCATATGCCGGAGGTGGTGGGTTCAAACCCAGCCCTGGGCAAAAACTGCAAAAAAAGAAAAAAATTTCAGATTAATATAAGGGTACATAAATGAGTTTACAGTATTTGCATTTGTTAGGGAAAGTCTAAGTTGCAGTTGAGCCCTTCATCCAGGAGGTGTGCTATTTACTGTTACATTGCTGATAGGTGAGTTCCTACCACATCCCCTCTCACCTGCCCTCCTCCCAGTCCCTAGTTGTTCGGATCTTTTTTTTTTAAAGACAGGGTCTTGCTCTGTTACTCAGGCTGGAGTAGTAAGATCATAGCTCACTGCAGCCTCAGGTTGTGCTGAAGGTTTGTTTTCTAGCCTATGTGCTGAGAACTTGTTCTTTATTCTTCTATTTCTCTTCTGAATACTGTTTACATGAACTATCTTTTCCATCCTTTTAGTGTCTTTTAATTTAAAGTGTAGCCCTTAAGGGCAGTGCCTGTGGCTCAAAGTAGTAGGGCGCTGGCCCCATATGCTGGAGGTGGTGAGTTCAAACCCAGCCCCAGCCAAAAAAAAAAAAAAAAAACTGAAAAAAAAATAATTAAACTGTAGCTCTTGAGATAACATATAGCTAATGATATTTTATCCACTGTCAATTTTTGCCTTTACATTGGGATATTTAGTCCATTCGTTTAGTCCTTTAAATGTACCATGGCAGCATTGCTCATTGCAACCTCAAACTCTTAGACTTGAGCAATCCTCTTGCCTCAGCCTCCCAAATAGCTGCCACTGTTTCTGGCTACTTTTTCTATTTTTAGTAGAGACACTTTTGCTCAGGCTGGTCTCAAACTCCTGAGCTCAGGTAATCCACCTGTCTCAGCCTCCCAGAGTGCTAGGATTACAGGCATGAGCCACCATGCTCAGCCATAAATACAGCTTTGTAATTATTGCTTTATATAGTTGTCTTTAAATCAGATAGGAAAGAAAAAGAATTTTGCACAAAAAATAAATTTAAACTGTGTGCTTACCTTTATCATTGCTCTTTATTTCTTTGTGTGGATTTTAATTTCTGCCTTTTGCCCTTTCAACTTGAAGAACTCCTTTTAGTATTCTTTGTAGGGCAAGTATGCTAGCAATTAATTCTCTTCATGTATCTGGAAATTTCTTCATTTGTCCTTTACCTTTGAAAGAATTTTGCTGGATATACGCTTCTTGGTTGATAGTCTTTTTCTTTTGGTACTTTGAATATGTTCTCATACTGCCTTCTAGTTGCTTTGGTTTTGATGAAAACTTAGCTGTCATTGAGGATTACTTACTTGTACATGATGATTTGCTTTTCTCTTGCTGCTTTCAGGAATTGCTTTTTGGCCTTGGATTTTGACAATTTGACTGTGATGCATCAAGGTGTTTATCACTTGAGTTTATCATTCTCAGTGTTTGTTGAGCTTCCTAGATGAGCAAATTCATGTTTTTCATCAAATTTGGGAGCTTACTGCCATTCTTTTTATATATATTCTTTCTGTCCCTCCTCTTTTTCTAGGATTCCCATTTACTCATATATTGATATGCTTTGTAGCAGTGGTTCTCAACCTGTGGGTCACAACTCAACAGGAACTGTATTAAAGGGTCGTGGCATTAGGAAGGTTGAGAACCACTGTTTTATAGTATCCCATGGGTCTCTCAGGTTTTGTTCTTTTTTTTAATTTTGTTTCTTTATATATCTGAGACTGAATAATCTCAAATGAGTTATCTTCAACTTTGCTGATTGTTTACTCTTCCAACTCAAGTCTTCTGCTCAGCCTGCTAGTGAAGTTTTCGTTTCTTTTCTTTTCCTTTTTTTTGAGACAGAGTCTCACTTTGTTGCCCTGGGTAGAGTGCCCACATCTTAGCTCACAGCAACCACAAACTCTTGTGCTTAAGCGATTCTCTTGCCTCAACCTCCAAGTAGCTGGGACTACAGTCACCTGCCACAACGCCCAGCTAGCTTTTCTATTTTTATTTTATTTTTTTTATGGTGCATCTTCTTTTCAAATACACATAGATCATGAATACATTTATGCATATGTGGGGTACAATGTGTTGATTTATACAATCTGACGTGGTTACATCAAACCAATCAACATAACTTTCGCCTCATTTACTTGATTATTGTGTTAAGACACTTATGTTCTACACTTGACAGATTTGACTTGTACCCTTGCAATATGCTCCATAGGTGTGGTCCTGCTTTTTACCCTCCCTCTATCAAACCTCCCCCCTCCCGGTTTTTCTATTTTTAGTACAGATGGGGTCTTGCTCTTGCTCAAACAGTTATTGTACTTTTCCATTCCTGAATTTCTATTTTGTCTTTTTTTTTGAGATAGAGTCTCATTCTATTGTCCTGAGTAGAGTGCCATAGCATCATAGCTCACAGAAACCTCAAACTCCTGGGTTCCACCAATCCTTTTGCCTCAGCCTCCTGAGTAGCTAGGACTACAGGCACCTGCCACAACACCAGCTAGTTTTTTTTCTATTTTCAGTAGATATGGGATCTCATTCTTGCTCAGGCTGGTCTCAAACTCCTGAACTCAGGCATCCACCTGTCTCATCTCCAAGAGTTCTAGGATTACAGGTATGAGCCACTGCGCTGACCCTATTTTGTCCCTTTTTATTGTTTCCATCTTTGTTGTTATTTTCTATTTTGGGAAACACATTTTCATACTTTAATTTAGTTCCTCTTTCTTCTTTGAAATATTATGAAATATTTAATAAGTCTAATGTCAGAGCTTCCTCAGAGGCAGCTTCTATTAACTACTTTGTTTCCTGTACATGGGCCATACTTTCAAGTTTATTTTTGTATCTGATCTTTTTTTTTTTTTTTTTTGAGACAGAGCCTCAAGCTGTCACCCTAGACAGAGCCTCAAGCTGTCACCTTCAATTCCTGGGCTCAAGCGAGTCTCCTGCCTCTGCCTCCCAAGTAGCTGGGACTACGGCACCTGTGGCTCAAAGGGCTAAGGCGCCAGCCACGTACACCTGAGCTCGCGGGTTCGAATCCAGCCTGGGCCCGCCAAACAACAATGGTGGCTGCAACCAAAAAATGGCCGGGCATTGTGGCGGGCGCCTATAGTCCCAGCTACTTAGGAGGCAGAGGCAGGAGACTCACTTGAGCCCAGGAATTAGAGGTTGCTGTGAGCCGTGATGCCACAGCACTCTACCCAGGGTGACAGCTGGAGGCTCTGTCTCAAAATAAATAAATAAAATAAAATAAAATAATATAAGGAGGTAACTCTGGAAATCAGATTCCCCTATTCCTAGGATTTGTTGTTAGTTTCAGTTTATTGTTGCTGTTCTTGCTGTGTGTTTAGTGACTCTCCTGAACCATAAAGCTCATATCTCCTGTACATACAGCTACTGAAGTCTCTACTTAACTAGTTTAATGATTAGCTACAGAGATTCCTTTATGTGCCTTGATCCAATAAATTTCACAATTTTTACCAAGGGACTCTGTGTGTGTTGGATCACATTTTCAGTGCTCCAGCAGTTTATAACTCTGCCTGACTCTTCCCTTTCTCTTTGTGCAAACTTTCAAGAGGTGAGAGCAACACAGAAGTGAGAGATGGAGGCTTTCTCAGATCTTTCGCCAGCGTGCGCACAGTCCTGCACATGCATGTGTCCTTCCAGAGTCCCGAGAATAAGTCAGAGATTATCAGAGCCCTCCTCCAGATTTTCCTTTTAAGCTCTTGGGTCAGCTTTATTTAGTCTCAACTGATATTACTGCTTTAGGAAGCTACCAAAGTAAACAATTACAGCTGATTTTTATTTGCACAGAATGAACCTTGAGTCAGTTCAAATAAAGACTAGCTCTAGGAGTGGGGATCTTTCAGGAAGCTGTCAAACAGATTAAATAGTGATAATTCTCTGCATTATGAGTTCGGGAATGGGGAACTTCAAACCTATTATGTTCTTTCCAGTGGCTGCCAGGCTGCTGGTTTTCACAGCTACTGTAATTTCAGATCTATCACAAAGCTGGAGAGAGAGGGATGGAACTAAACTGAGTTAAAATGGCACAAAGCTTTCTCTTTTTATATTCAACTGTAAATCCTCCTTGGATTTTTGTAAATCTTTGGTTAATTTTCAGAGTTCTGAAAAAGTTGCTTTTCACAATTTTTGGCAGTGTTCTTGTTGGTTTTATGGGGAGGCAGATTTTCAAAGATCTTTACTGGCAGCCATAGCACAGTGGTTATGGCATTCGCCATATACACCAGGGCTGCTAGCTTTGAGTCCAGCCCAGGCCATCTGGGCAACAATGACAACTGCAACAAAAAATAGCCAGGCATTGTGGCAGGTGCCTATGGTCCTAGCTGCTTGGGAGGCTGAGGCAAGAGAATCGCTTGAGCCGAGGAGTTTGAGGTTGCTGTGAGCTGTGACACTTACAGCACTCTACTGAGGGTAACGTAGTGAGACTCTGTCTCAAAAAAAAAAAAAAAAAGATTTTTACCATTGTGGAAGTACTTCTATAGTTCCATGTTCCTTCATTAAAAAAAAAAAAGAAGAAGAAGAAGAAGAAAGCAACACAGGATAAACTAGTGACTAATAAAAATTGCTGATTATGGAGCAATTAGGGAGTTGTATAGGGAGCAATCTTCAAACTAGTTTGTATGTATATTACAGAAGTGGAGCAAGTGAGAAAAATACATTGATGTTGAGAACCAGGATTCTCACTGTAGGAGAAGGATGATTCAAACATACATGCACAAGGGCAAAGGTGGTGTGGTGTTTGTTGGATTTGAGTTGGTGGTATTATTATGATTTTTTAAAGTGTATATAATTTTCCAAGAGTTTATGATTTTGCTCTGGTCCACTGAGAGGGCCTAAAAATAATGATACCTTAGTAGTAACGACTACATCTAGCACCCAGTTCTTGGTTTCTGAATACCATGCCCCTTTAAGTGTTTGGAATATTTGGAGAAATCGATGATCCTAAATAAGTGAAATGTTTGCTTTTTCTTTTTTTTCAGTTTTTGGCCGAGGTCAGGTTTGAACCTGCCACCTCCGGAATATGGGGCCAGTGCACCACTCCTTTGAGCCACAGGCGCCACCCAACATTTGCTTTTTCTCCGAACCTTTTTGATTTATTTTAAATAAGTAAAACATTTGCAAGGAATGTGAAAAGTGAACCTGGGTCGTAATTTTGTGCCAGAAAACAAACAGGTGTTCAATGGATACAGGAAACAGCTTGAAGAGCCTTCAATAGTCACGTTAGTGACCATTTGAGCATAAAAATGATTAATATGATAACGACTTATTATAATATATCAAACTTACAATTACCAATAGTAAATACTAAGTTGATGAAAAGAAAGAAATAAAAGTTCTTTTCAGAAAAACACCAGCTACTAATCAGAGAAGGAACGATAGAATGAAAGAATAAGAAGAATGACAGAATAAAAAAAAAAATTACCAACCTACAAGCCCTGGTATCATACTTGGTTCAGGCAAGGATTATCAATGGATGCTAAAGTATTGGGAAAATATCTTGGGGCAACAGAGTATTCACAAGATCCTCAAGTATCACTCCGCAGATTATTACTAATTGCAAAGGGGAAACATAGCTTTACAATAGATAGATCCTGTAGTTTTTACTTAATGGTTAGACTTTCAGTCCACCAAGCGGGACAGCTGACAGGCAGAACCTCCCAATGAGATGCACTAAAAAGTCATAGTGTCATTTGTGTGTCATTTTCTCAACAAAGATATTGAACCTGGGTTCAGCGCCTGTAGCTCAAGTGGCTAAGGTACCAGCCACATGCAACAGAGCTGGCGGGTTCAAATCCAGCCCCTGCCTGCCAAACAACAATGACAATTACAACCCCAAAATAGTTAGAGGTTGTGGCGGGCCCCTGTAGTCCCAGGCTGAGGCAAGAGGATCGCTTAAACCCAAGAGTTTGAGGTTGCAGTGAGCAGAGACACCACGGCACTCTACCCAGGGTGACAGCTTGAGACTCTGCCTCAAAAGAAAAAAAAGATATTGAACCTGAATCTAATCGTAAATAAACAACCAGATATCTAGACTAGGGTTTCTCAACCTCAGGACTATTGACATTCTGGGCTGAATAATTTGTAATTGTGGGGATCATCTTGTGCTCTGCGGGATGTTTATCATCAGTCCTGGCCTCTATCCACTAGGTACCAGTAGTACCTACCCAGTTGTGGCAACCAGGAATATCTTCAACCTTTGCCAAATGTCCCCTGGGGGCAAATGTCACCCCAGTTAAGAACCACTAATTTATAATGCAAGAGGGACTCTTCAAAAAAGTGAATTTTTGCTGAAGTCATGGGCTTTGTTAAAAAAAAAATAATAATAAAGGCAATTTTGTGAAGAAAAAAAGAGGTGGGTGTGTGGGATATGTGTTCTGAAAAAAGACAGAATAGAGATATAATGACCAAATATAATAGTTTTGATTAGATTTTGGATTTAAAAGAAAAACTCCTATAGAAGTCTTACTTTGAAAGGCTGGGCCACACCTATCATCCTAGCACTCTGGGAGGCCGAGGCAGATGGATTGCCTGAGCTCAGGAGTTCGAGACCAGCAAGACTGGGACCCCATCTCTCTACTAAAAATAGAAACATCAGTGGGGCATTGTGGTCGGCACCTGTAGCCCCAGTTACTTGGTAGGCTGAGGCAAGAAGATTGCTTGTGTGGTCGGCACCTGTAGCCCCAGTTACTTGGTAGGCTGAGGCAAGAGGATTGCTTGAGCCCAAGAGTTTGAGGTTGCTGTGAACAGTGATGCCACAGGACTCTAGCAAGGTGACAAAGTGAGACTCTGTCTCAAAAAAAAAAAAAAAGGCCTATTTTGGAAATTTAAACATGGACTAATGTTTAAAGATGTATCAATTTATTATTAATTTTCTTAGCTGTATTAATAATTGTAGAGCTATTTAGGAAAATTTTTACTCCAGTTTTGGAATGTACATGTTAAAATAGTTAAGGGAGAATTATGGTATTGATTGAAACTTGCTTTCAAATGTTTCAGCAAAAAATAAAGTGTGAAATAAAGTTTCAGCAAGGGAGAGAGGTAAGGATAAGAAAAAGAGAGTATGAGCACAAATGCTGGCAACATGTTAGCAATTGATGAATTTCGTTGAAGGGTACATGGATCTTCCTAGCTACTATTCTTATTTTTCAGTAAGCTTGAAATTTTTCAAAATAAGAAGTTAGGAGGAAATATGACAAAATTCATGGAGGAAAAATAAATTATATTAAGGGGCTGGAAATCACTTAGGATGCAAATGTAGATAGAGAAGAGAAGGTTACTAAGGACAGATTCCTGGGAACGCCAACCAGATTGAGAAGAAGGAGAAAAATCAGGGAAGTATGAAGCTCATGAAAGCCATGGGAGCTCAAGAAGAACATGTCTCACAAAGGACAAGTTTTCAACAGTCTCAGATGCTGCTGAGAAGTTCAGTAAGATGCCAACAGAAAAATCAAACAAAGAAACATTGACTTTGGCAAGACATAGATCGGTTAGTGACCTTGATTCAGTAAGGACAAGAGCCTGATTGAAGTGGCTTGAGGAAAAGATGGAGATGAGCAAAAGTGAGAATAAGAATAGACCATTGTAATGGTGAGGTTTACTGGGAAAAAGAACAGTTATAAGATGTGGGGTTGAAGCAGGTTTTGTTTTTGTTTATGTTTTTGGAGATGAGTGATACTGAGATCCTTCTAGACCAGTGAGATGACCTCGTAGACCAGTGGTTCTCAACCTTCCTAATACAGTTCCTGGGGGTCTGAGAACCACAGTCGTAGAGTATGAAAAAGAGGATATTGCAAGAGTGAAGTCTTTTGACAGTGGGTGAGATCCAGAGAACAAGCAGAAGGGCTCCATTGGTGGAAAGGGGAATCCCCTGATTGCATCTAGGGATCACTAACAAAAACACCATTGGGTTGAGGGGAAGATGTTGGATATTGTAGGGGCAGAGTAATATGAAATAGTATCTTGGAAGGTAGAAAATAAATTTATTAGGAAAGTGGATAAAAATAGAATAGTCTAGCAGTGCTGCAAGCTCATTTGAGACTTGTAGCTATAAATTGATAGTGAGTTCAATCTGTGTGGTGAAGTTATTTTGTCTTACAACATTCATTTGTTTGAACACAGGTGCAGAATAGCAGGATAGTTGGTGCTATATAATGGACTTTTACCATTTTTGCTGGTTACTCAGACTCAGAACTCCTTTCTTCTGTATTGGAACCCCTTTCCCACATTTCCTATATTTGGAAATGCTTTCCCCATCCTAATAAGCACTCTTGGTGCCATTCACTAATTGGCTCTCTCCAAGACTTAAAGTCTGAAGTCACACAGCCAATTAGTGACTGTCAAGTCTGTACTCAAACCTCTTTCAGGGTTTTCTGCACTTACTGCATTCTGTAGTTTGGCTTTTGTTTTATTTTAAGCAATGTCCCTCCTCCTAACACAGACGCTGAAACAGCCAGATACCTACTTTCTCAGTCTGAAAGGAGGACTGAGCACATGACGTAGGTGTATGTAATCAGATGCGTTGTCCTGAATTTGACATTTGGAGCCAAGCCATAAACGAAGGCAATGGAGCGTTCTCACGAACAATAGTAGAGATGGTTGCGGTAATGGCAACATTGCTGGTCGGTGGTGGCCTCCAGTTCCCAGTGCCGTCCCCAGTGTAATTGTAGCACTTACCCCTTGGCATAGGAGCAAAGGTATTCTCACCAGACCAGTTCTATCTCATAATTTTGGTTGTGGTTTTTACTACTTACTCTTATTCTGGTTCTCCAGTTTTCCCAGTGATTCTTTGAGCCAACCAATGTCCATATAAGGTAAATACTTTGTTATAAAATATTACATTAATTTTCATAAAACCACTGAGTTCATTTATAAGTTAAATGGACAAATTCAGTTTTCTACAGAAAGCGTATTTTGTGGCCTAAATAAGCAAATATAACTTGTCATAATAAATATATTTTACGAGTTTTACGATTACCCAAACTTGTGGTTTAAGGTTACATTCCTGTGAAATTAAACAAAAACAAAAGACCTCTTATACTCTAACAGATTAATATCTCTTGGAACTGCTGTACTTCCTTCTCCTCGAACACCAGTAAACACACTGAGAGGAACTGTCATCGTGGTGACAAGGAAGCGAACATGTATAGTTTAATCATAAATTAGATATTTCGTGACACTTGGCTAATCTTCAAGTGCAAACTTTTCTTCCTTCTCTTGCTAAGATGAAAATACCCAAAATAACATTTGCAAAATAATTTTGACAAAAAGAGTTCTCATCAAATATATATATATATATTTAGAGAGACAGAGTCTCACTTATCGCTCTCAGTAGAGTGCTGTGGCATCACGGCTCATAGCAACCTCCAACTCCGGAGCTTAAGTGATTCTCTTGCCTCAGCCTCCCAAGTAGCTGGGACTGCAGGCACTGCTATAATGCCTGGCTAATTTTTTGTTGCAGTTTGGCCAGGGCTGGGTTTGAACCCATCACCCTTGGTATATGGGGCTGGCGCTCTAACCACTGAACCACAGGCGCTGCCTAGAAGTTTACTTTATATTTTATTTTTAGCTGGACCAGGCTAGGTTCGAACCCTCTGTATCCTCCATACAGCCTCTGTATGAAGCTGGCTCCCTAACCACTGTGCTACAGGAGCCAAGCCATTCTCATCAAATATTATTGTGACCAATTGCTTTTTTTTTTTAAACCAAGGCTGGGTTAAATTTTTGAGTTTTATAATGTTGAATCTACTCTTCCAGCAAGCAAGCACATCTCATTTCTTTTTGTTGTCTTGCTGCACTTACTAGCACCCTCAGATCATTATTAAATAGTAGAAGTGAGATGATTGTGGTTATCTTTTCAATAATGCCACTGGGTTCTTCCTTAGGTGACAAGTGTAAATCCATTCTTCAGCATATCTATAACTCTGAACTATGGGGGAGGGTAAAGTAGGTGGAATCTAACACGCATAGGTTAGTCCAACCTCTCATTTTACTTATCTTGGCTCATTATTGTTCCCTTTGCCCTCAGGAATCCTGCCTTTGTTTCTCAGACCTCCTACATTAGAGTTTTTTAGTATATGTGCTGCCGAAGCGAGCACTACATTAGAGTTTTTATTAATTTCCATTTGCCAGTGAGTAATTCCAACCTCCAAGAGTTGAAGTCTGAAGTCACACAGCCAATTAGGGACTGTCAAGTCTATACTCAAATCTTTTTCAGTGTTTTCTATACCTACTGCATTCTGTGAGTTTGGTTTTTGTTTCACATTCCTGGAAAGCAATAACGAAGTTTTTTTATGTTTATGTGTACAATGCAAATCACTTAGCCAATGAGGGCAGACCCTCAATTACATTTAACAATAAATTAGTGAGGAAAAGCTTTTAAGTGAGCTTTGAAAAAACACTGAAGTTTTCTTTTGTCATTTGTTTGTTTTAAACATTTTTTATTTGCAGTTTTTGGCTGGAGCAGGGTTCAAACCCACCAACTCCGACATATGGGGCCAGCACCCTACTCCTTTAGAATCTCACACTGTCAACCAGGCTGGAGTCTAGTGGCATGATCATACCTTGCTGCAAACATAAACTTCTGGCCTCAAGCAGTCCTCCCAGTTCAGCCTCCCAAAGTGCTGGGATTACAGGTGTGAACCACTATGCCCAGCCAAATAAATTTCTTTTTCTTTGAGACAGGGTCTCACTCTGTTGCCCAGGTTAGAGTGCTGTGGCTTTGGCCTAGCTCACAGCAACCTTAAACTCTGGGCTGAAGAAATCCTCCTGCCTCAGCCTCCTGAGTAACTGGGACTACAGGTGCCTGCCACCAGGTCTAGCTAGTTTTTCTGTTTTTAGTAAAGGCAGGGTCTCACTCTTGCTCAGGCTGGTCTCAAACTCCAGAGCTCCACCCACTTTGGCGTCTCGGAGTGCTAGGATTATACGCGTGGCCCTTGGTCTCTGCTTTATTTTTACTTTTATAACTGAAGTATACAGAATCTTGGGTAGTTTTTTAAAAAGCCTTTATTATTCAGAGCAGTTTTAGATGTACAGAATAATTTCAAAGACAGTGCATAATTCCATAGGTATCAGTTTCCCCAATCTTACCATATCTTACCTTAGTATATTTGTCGCAACTAATGAACCATTATTGGTGTGTGATTATCGACTAAAGCCCACATTTTATTTAGATTCTTTCGTTTTTATCTAATGTTCCTTTCTGTTGTTGTTCTAGGATTCTATCCAGGCTACGTTACATCTAGTTGTCACGTCCTTTCAGTCCTCTCTTGCCTGTAGTAGCTCCTCTGATGCTCCCTCTTTTTGATGATCTTGATGTGCTTTGAGGAAGAACTGGTCAAGTAATTTGTACTATGCTCCACTACTGGAATTTTTTTTTTTTTTTTGAGGCAGAGTCTCAAGCTGTTGCCCTGGGTAGAGTGCCATGGCATTATAGCTCCCAGCAACCTCCAACTCCTAGGCTCAAGCGATCCTCTTGCCTCGGTTTTTCTATTTTAATAGAGACAGGGTCTCGCTTTTGCTCAGGCTGGTCTCGAGCTCTTGAGCTCAAGCAATCCACCCACCTCGGCCTCCCAGAGTGCTAGGATTACAGGCATGAGCCACTGTGCCCCGCCGCGTACTGGAATTTTTTTTTTGAGAGAGAGTCTCAAGCTGTCACTCTAGGTAGAGCACCATGGCATTACAGCTCACAGCAACCTCAAACTCTTAGGCTTAAGTGATTCTCTTGCCTCAGCCTCCCAAGTAGCTGAGACTGCAGGCACCCACCACAATACCCGGCTATTTTTTTTTCTTTTTTTGTATTTGATTAGCTGGCCCAGGCCAGGTTCGAACCTGCCACCCTCGGTGTATGTGGTTGGTGCCGTAACCACTGTGCTACAGACACCAAGCCACCGCTACTGGAATTTGTCTGCTGTTTCTCTTGTGATGAGTCTGGGGTTAGGAGTTATTAGATGGAACACCATAGCAATGGAATGCTATTATCATCAGATTGTGCCAGCATGACTTATGATTGATGATGTTGACCTTTATCACCTGGCTGAGGTAGTGTTTGTCAGGTTTCTCCACTGTAAAATTACTCTTCCTTCCCCATTTCCATGCACTCTTAGGAAGAAAGTCATTAAGTGCAATCTATCCCTAAGGAGTGAAGAGTTATATTCCACCTCCTTCAGGGCAGAATATCCACTTAAATTATTTGGAATTCTGCAAAGGAGATTTACTGATTTATTCACTTATCTATTAAATGGACTCGTGGATATATATGTATTTATTTATTTCTGAGACAAGATCTTGCTCTGTTGCCTAGCCTGGAGTGCAGTGTTGTCATAATAGTTCAACACTGCAAGTCATTGCCACTTCAAACTCCTCGGCTCAAGTAATCCCACATCAACCTCCCAAGTAGCTGGGACTACAGGTACATGCCACCATACCTAATTTTTTTTTTTTTTTGCAGTCTTTGGCCAGGGCTGGGTTTGAACCCGCCACCTCCAGCATATGGGTCCGTGCCCTACTCCTTTGAGCCATAGGTGCTGCCCCCTAACTAATTTTTAATTTTTTTTTTTTGTAGGCATGGGACGTTGCCCACACTGGTCTCAAACTCTTACCTTCAAGTGTTCCTCCTGCCTCGATCTCCCCAAATGCTGGGTGTTAGCCACCATAACCAGCCCATTTTGTGTGTGTGTTTTAGATTGTAATCCAATATTATTTGATGTTTTTTGCCCAAATGGTTCTAGCTTTGGAACTGGGAACTCTTTCAGAATTCTTTCCATTAACTAACTCCTTGATTCTCTGCTGTACTCACATCAACATGATCTTTTGACACACCCCATCAATATTTTCTGTTTTGCTTTGTTTTTTGTTTGTTTTTGGCCTGGTTTTCTTGAAGATTTCCTTATTTTCTGGCAATTCAAGATGCTCCAGACTCATTTTGTGTATTTCCTTTCTCGGTCCTATAAAAAGCCATTTCTCCAAGGATCTCCGGTTCCTTTAGTGGAAACTGGATTTGGATATCAAGATACAGTGCAAGGTGTGTTCACTGCTACTGGAGTGTCATTTCTTTTAGGCTCACTCAGAGGACAGAGCAGAGAAATACATGTATGCATATTAACATGTGTATGTGCACGCATCTATAAATGTTTCTACTATAAACACATATGTCTGTCTTAAGCTAAACATAAGCTCATACTAAGGTCTCCAATTCTACTCCATTGGCACATAAATAGTTCTAGATTCCTCCCCTTGATATTCTGTTAGTTCCCACATCAATTGATTTTTTTTTTTTTTTTTTGAGACAGAGCCTCAAGCTGTCATCCTGGATAGAGTGCTATGACATCACAGCTCACAGCAACCTCCAATTCCTGGGCTCAAGCGAGTCTCCTGCCTCTGCCTTCCAAGTAGCTGGGACTACAGGCGCCTGCCACAACACCCGGCCAATTTTTGGTTGCAGCCGTCATTGTTGTTTGGCGGGCCCGGGCTGGATTCGAACCCGCCAGCTCAGGTATACGTGGCTGGTGCCTTAGCCTGTTGAGCCACAGGCACTGAGCCCACATCAATTGATTGTAAGAAATGATTGTAATTGTAATGGTGAGAAAGCTGGTTCTCACCATTAGGCATCTGTTTACTTAATTGTTTGATTTCAAATACATATATACAGTAGTATGATAATTGTTAACACATATCTGTGTGAGAAACAACTTTATCAACTAGAATTCAGTCTTACATACGTTCCTTTTTGCCTTTTTTCTTACAGACTCTACTCACTTCCAAAGTTACATCAGTCAGCACCTTTTTCCCTAGTCACCTTCAATGGGGCTGTTTTATTTATTTGTAATACAGGTAGATTCTCTCATCAAAGTCCAAATTCCTTCCTGGGATTCCCTGACCTTCTAAATGATTTTTTAAAAATCTGCATACATTAATTTGTGCTATAAAGTTCTACAGGTTTTGACAAATACATATTTTCACCTGTCCACTGTTACAGTATCACATACAATAATTTTCATGTTTCCCAAATCCCCTGTGTTCCACCTATTCATCTTTCTCCCACTTCTCCAAACCCCTGGCAACCACTCATCATTTCATTATCTCATTAAGTTTTGCTTTTTCCAGAATGTCCTATGGTTGGGATCATCTAGTACATGGCTTTTTCAGATTGGCTTATTTCACTTGGCAACATGCATTTAGGGTTCCTCTGTGTCTTTTCATGACTTGATACTTCTTTTTTTTGTTTTTGAAACAGAGTTTCACTCTGTCACTCTGGATAGCATGCCATGGTGTCATTACTTACAGCAACTTCAAACTCCTGGGCTCAAGTGAACCTCTTGTTGTAGCCTCCAAGTAGCTGGGATTACAGGGACCTGCCACAATGCCCAGCTAGTTTTTCTGTTTATAGTAGAGACAGGGTCTCATTCTTGCTTTGGCTGGTCTCAAACACCTGCACTGAGGCAATCCAGCTGCCTTGGCCTCTCAGAGTGCTAGGATTATAGGTGCGAGCAACTGCACTTGGCCAGCTTATTTCTTTTTATCACTGATAATATTTCATTGTATGGATGTACCACAGTTCGTTTATTCGCTCTGCCTGAGGGTTTTTGTTGTTGTTGTTTTTCTTTTTTTTTTTTGGCCGGGGCTGGGTTAGAAACCACTACCTCCGGCATATGGAGCCAGCGCCCTACTCCTTTGAGCCACAGGCGTCGCCCTGCCTGAGTTTTTTTTTTTTTTTTTTTTTTTGTGACAGAGTCTCACTATGTTGCCCTTGGTAAAGTACCATGGCATCACAGCAATCTCAAACTCTTGGGCTTAAGCAATTCTCCTCCAACAATATCCAGCTATTTTGTTTTTGTTGTTGTAGTTGTCATTATTGTTTGGCGGGCCCCAGGCTGGGCTCAAAACCACCAGCCCAGTGTATGTGGCTGGCGCCCTAGCCACTGAGCTATAGGCACCAAGCCTGCCTGAGTTTTAAATAATGGTTTAATCTGTCTTTTTATTTATTTATAGGAGCCCTCTATATATTATGGATAGTAATCCTCTGACTATGTGTTAAAAGTATTTTGTCCCAGCCTCTTGCTTATGTTTTAACTTTGTAATGTCTATCCCTATATGAAAGTTTCTGGGTTTTAATATGTACAAAGTCAACTTGGTAAATATTTTGCCTATGGTTTCTAGTTTTTATAAATGTATATTGTATCCTATCATTTAACTAAAGGATGAGCAGGAATTCGCCAGATGAAGGCCAGGAAGAGCACTCCACATGCAGAGACCAGAAAGGCAAGTCCACAGAGATGAGGAGGTGCAGGGTCTTTTTCCTAGACTGGCTTCCACCCAAATGGCCTCATGTCTGCCCCAGGGCCAGGTGACTCTCCAAGCTGGCTCTCAGACCCCTGCTGTGTGACTGCCAGCTGGAGAAACAGAAGGAGACAGACTGATGTAAGCCTCAGATCTGCCCTTCCTGGACAGGTTACCTTGGTCAAGCCACCAAGCTTCTAGAATGGTTATTTCATTAATTCATTCATTCAGTATTTAAAGAGTGATCGCTACTTACCAGGCACTATTTTAAGCGTTGGGGGATACCATGAAGAAAGAGACAAGGCTCTTGCTCTCATGGAGCTTAACTAACTAGAGGAAAAGATATAACATATAAGCAAATAAATAAAAACACAATATTACAAAGTGCTAACTACTACTTTCTTTGTGATTTTGTAATGTCCTATGACTATCAGAGGTTAGTCTTCATCCATATTGACTATAGGTTTTCGAAAGTGGTAACAGGTACACAGACAACTTAGTGTACAGGACTTGTTTGGTGAATCTTCATCCTTTTTTTTTTTTTTTTTTGAGACAGAGCCTCAAGCTATCGCCCTGGATAGAGTGCTGTGGAATCACAGCCCACAGCAACCTCCAGTTCCTGGCCTCAAGTGAGTTTCTTGTCTCCACCTCCCAAGTAGCTGGGACTGCAGGCACCCGCCACAACACCTGGCCATTTTTTTGGTTGCAGCCGTAATCGTTGTTTGGCGGGCCCAGGCTGGATTCGAACCCACCAGCTTAGGTGTACGTGGCTGGCGCCTTAGCCCTCTGAGCCACAGGCGCTGAGCTGTGAATCTTCATCCTTATTACATTTTCTGGGCAACCACACATGGATGCAATTTGGGACATTCCTTATCTCTTTAGCCCAGAGAGCTGTGTTGAACCTGGCATCAATGCCTCTGGAGAACCCATCTCCTTCATGACAAATTTGTGGATCTCTCAGAGTGCTGGAGGGACAGCTTCTTTTTTTTTTTTTTTTTTTTTTTTGAGACAGACCCTCAAGCTGTCACCCTGGGTAGAGTGCTGTGACATAACAGCTCACAGCAACCTCCAATTCCTGGGCTCAAGCGAGTCTCTTGCCTCTGCCTCCCAAGTAGCTGGGACTACAGGCGCCCGCTGCAACGCCCGGCCATTTTTTGGTTGCAGCCGTCATTGTTGTTTGGCGGGCCCGAGCTGGATTCGAACCTGCCAGCTCAGGTGTACGTGGCTGATGCCTTAGCCCGCTGAGCCACAGGCACCGAGCCGGAGGGACAGCTTCTTAAAACGCACTCTACAAATGTGACTGTGAATGTCAATGGTGTAGGTCACCACCTCATTGATGGTGGATCAGCCCTTCTTCTCACCACCCTTCTTTGCAGGAGCCATCTGCGAGGCTCCAGTGGGGAAGAAAGATTGCTACTATTTTTACAAAAATAGAATGAGGTCATAGAGTGGGAATGTGTAGCATGGTGAGGGCGAGGTGAGAATGATACTTGGGTAGGGTAGTTGAGGGCAGCTTCTTTGAAGAGATGACGTTGAATTAAGGAATTATGAGAAGAAGCCAGACACATGGGATGCCAGGAAACAAGATTCTAGGTGGGGGAACCAGCAAGTGTGAAGCCCCTGAAAGGAGAAGACCTCAGTACAGTGCAGAACCTGACGAACAATCAGTGTGGCTGGAGCTTTGTAAAGGAGCAGGAAAGCTATGGACATGGGCTTGGAGAGGTTGGGGCCATGTTCTAGGTTGACCTTTCCGTTCTTTTTTAAATTTTTTAAAAGTTCAGAGTATTAGGGAGTACCTGTTTTGTTTACATACTTTGTTTTGTACAGATTGAGTCAAAGTTCTACAAGTAACTCTGCTCTCCACCCAGATAGTGTGCACCGCACCCATTGAATTTACTCATCTCCTCTCCTCTTTCAACCCAGTTTAGACCTAGTATCTGAATTCTGCCTGGTTTAAAATTTGTCCTGCCCCTTCCACTTTCAAAAGTGTTTGAGCTTGGGCAATAAACAATACAGTTGCTTTACTTGGGGACCACAATAAGGGATTTGAGTTTTCCTCAATGCAGTGATAGCTCACTAGAGGCCCTTAGGCAGGGAAATCAAGGATCCCATATTCAATGCTTCCTGTAGCCTATGGCAGAGTTTTCTCCATCTCTGAATAACAGATTTCAGCTACCATGGGCTTGGGGTCTGTTTCCAGAGATCTGCAAAATGACCTACCATCATGTGATTTTGTATTACATCTAAACGGGTTGGCATACATCAAATATGGCTACTGTATATCAGGCAGATTGGTACTGGGGTCCTGGTGTAGAGCTCAGTTCACCTTAAGCATAGGACAGGGCACACAAGGTGTCTTGATGGAAGAGGAGGGGGAGGCCCGTAGCCAGTGGGGGATAAGGGTACTGCAATAACCAGGATCTTTGCTTTCACCACTCTGTGATGTTTTGTAGCTTAAATGGGCCCAGCTAAACAGATCCTTTGATTGTATAGTCCTGTTATCACTAAATCAACACTCAAAAACTGGATGTATGGCTTATAAAGATAAGCAGATTAAAGATAAACTAATAAAACCAGCACAAGCCCCAAACAAGGAAATGCGTCTCCTATGCCTGTTAGAAGCCCTTCGTTAGCAACACCGTAAGGCAAAAACAATGATCTAATCAGGTCCAACAAAAATCTGGAGCAAGAGAGTGTGAGCGAAATTATTAAAAAGAATGAAATACACATTTACATACACTAACATTGACAATGTCTCTCACTCTAAGTGTTAAGTCCGTTTTGGGAAAAGTAATAACAGTAGTATAAGTAATTATAAATAAATAATTGGAATCACTGGTAGTGATAACAATAACAGTAGTATAAGTAATTATAAATAAATAATTGGAATCACTGGTAGCATGTGCTCAAAAATGTTTTGTTGTTCAAAGAAGTCAGGAGAGCATTCCAGTTACTACAATTTTTTTTGAGACAGAGTCTTACTCAGTCACCCTGGGATTGAGTACCATGGCATCATAGCTCACAGCAACCTCAAGTCCATAGGCTCAAGTGATTCTCTTGGCTCAGATCCTTTTATAGCTGGGACTATATGTACCCACCACAATGCCTGGCTGTTTTTTAGAGACGAGGGTCTCACTCTTGCTCAGGCTGGTCTCGAATTCGAGAGCTTAAGCAATCCACCTGCCTTAGCCTCCTAGAGTGTTGGGATTACAGGCATGAGCCACTGTGCCTGGCCCAGCTACTACAAATTTTTAAATGAATCTAAGACTGTATTTTTTTTTGGGGGGGGGGACAGTCTCACTTTGTTTCCCTCGGTAGCGTGCTATGGCATCACAGCTCACAGCAACCTCCAGCTCTTGGGCTTAGGCAATTCTCTTGCCTCAGCCTCTTGAGTAGCTGGGACTACAGGAGCCTTCCACACATCTGGCTATTTTTTTGTTTCAGTTTGGCTGGGGCCGGGTTCGAACCCGCCACCCTCAGCATATGGGGCCGGCACCCTACTCACTGAGTCACAGGCGCCGCCCAAGTTTCTTTTCTTTTCTTTTTTTTGAGATAGAACCTCAAGATGTTGCCCTGGGTAGAGTGCAGTGGCGTTACAGCTCACAGCAACCTCCAGCTCCTGGGCTTAAGCGATTCTCTTGCCTCAACCTCCCAAATAGCTGGGACTACAGGCGCCTGCCACAATGCCTGGCTATTTTTTGGTTGTAGTTGTCATTGTTGTTTGGCAGGCCTGGGCTGGATTCGAACCTGCCAGCTCTGGTGTATGTGGCTGGCGCCTTAGTCACTTAAGCTACAGGCACCAAGCCCAAGTTTACTTTTTTTTTTTTTAGCTGGCCCAGGCTGGGTTCGAACCCGCCACTCTCTGTGTATGAGGCTGGCACCCTAATCACTGTGCTACGGGAGCTGAGCCTCTAAGACTATTCTTAATTTCCTAGCATAATATCTGGCCCACAGTAGGTGCTTAATGAATATTTGTTCAGGGAGTTAGTGAGTGAACGAAGGCCTTCAAGATTGGGAGCCTGACAACCTGCTTAGCCTTGCCTCACCTTATTCCAGCCCCCAACCCCAGTCACCCTAAGTCCCCAATATCCAGACTACTTAGAGCTCCTTGAAGGCATCTCTTACCCATCTATCCCATCTATCATATCTCTCTCCATTTATTCCTCCTAACCCCCTGGCACTTGAGTCTGAATGGGATCTCTTTGAGCAAAACTTCCCTGACCCAACCTCTCTCAGATCTGGGCTGAAAACCTTCTTACGAATCCTTTAATAGTGTTTGTCATTTTTAATTTTTTTTTTTAGACTCTACTCCTCGAAGGCAGGATATAGGTCAGCAACCAGGGCTTGTTGAATATTTGCTGCATGAATTAATAAATGGATGAAAGAATGAAACCTGGAAGTATATTGAAGCATCATCGGAGGGCTCACTGCAGATTCCCCATTAGGTACAATGAACCTTACAGGAATCTATCACTTAGGGTCTTAATTGTGCCTCTGGCCTTGGGTTTGGCCTTCATTTTTCTCTAGACTGAGCTGTCTCCTACCACAAACCTCTCCTCCCCTCCTCTCCATCGCAAGCTTGTACCCTGAGGGCTGCTCCAGCAGCTGGGATCTGGATCTGCAGTCTGGTGAAGATACAAGTAATGATCTCTTGCCCTGATTGCACACAGGAAGCCAGGAAGCCAGGAAGCCAGCCAGCTAGCCAGCCAGCTACAGTTATATTTAGATTTCTGTCACCTGATGGGGTCATCCATTAATGAGGGCACAGTGGCAGCTGCTGCATTTTGGGAGTAAGCTGAGGTGGGACTGTGATTAGTAAGGATGTGGGTGGGAAAGCGAGGCATTGACTCCAGACTCATTTAATCAAGTCACAGGGTGGACTGAAAATGCATGGCTTGGGTCACACCAGAGAGACACAGGGCAGCCCAAAGGAAGAACATGACTTCAGAGAGAAACCAGTTCCTGGCTTGGGCTAGGTAAAGGCAGGGCCCCTGAGATCAGCAGAAAGAGCCCGTGGCACCTGGGGGTCCTTTGCTGCCCTGGAGGCCAGGCGATGCAGAGGCAGGCTCTCAGGCCCCTTCTTGCTGAGTGAGCCACAGCTGAGAGCACGGCCCTCCGACAAGCGGTAACTCTCAGCTGTGGTCAGCAGAAAGAACTGCTCACCAGGTAGAAACCAGAAAGAAGCAGGCACAGCAAGATTTTTTTTTTCATGCCCCCAAGTGCCTTCCTTGCCCTAGATTTGGTTATCAAATAACTGCCCTTGGACCTGGGGAATGGGCCCTAAATTATCATAAATGCAGTTGCATCTCCCTCCTTTTATCTCTGGAATCCATCCCCGCTCCTCTGGTGAGACAACTGCAAGGATCTCCTGAGGACAGTGTCTTGCTTTGCCCCTCCAGTCTGTTTCAGATCCTGCTGACAGTGCTGGCTGCCGACTACCAAATCCTGTCTGAAAGGCTCCACGCCTGCCCATCACCTTGGGGTCATCACACCCTCAGCGTCTGGCTTCCAAGTCCCCCGTATTCTGACATGCAGACTCCTCCCTACCCTAGATATTGAGCTAGTAGTGTGTGAATGAAAAATAAAACTCTAGACTCGGCGCCTGTAGCTCAGTGAGTAGGGCGCCAGCCACCTACACTGAGGCTGGCAGGTTTAAGTCCAGCCCCAGCCTACTAAACAACAATAACAAACTCTAACCAAAAAGTAGCTGGGCGTGGAGTGGCGGGAGCCTATAGTCCCAGCTACTAGGGAGCCTGAGGCAAGAGAATAGCTTAAGCCCAAGAGTTTGAGGTTGCTATGAGCTGTGACGCCATAGCGCTCTACCGAAGGTGACATAGTAAGACACTGTCTCAAAAAAAAAACCCACCTACGACAGTGCATCTTAGAAGGGCACAGGAGACCCTTACTAAATGCAGAATACAAATGTCTTCATATAATAACTGAGAAAATGCCAGGAAGGCTATGTTAATCAGTTTGATGAAAATAGTTCAGATTGTATATGAAACCAGCACATTGTACCCCTTGATTGCACTATTGTACA